>JAQQSW010021799.1:0-10590 GCA_028646575.1 Pseudocheirus occidentalis
TCTAGAAATGCAAATCAAAACCACTTTGAGCTACCACATCTCACCAATCAGATTGGCTAAGATAACAAAATAGGAAAATGACAAGTGCTGGAGAGGAAGTGGAAAAACTGGAACTCTAATGCATTGTTGGTCAAGTTGTGAACTGATACAACCATTCTGGAGGGCAATCTGGAACTATGCCCAAAGGGCTATAAATAGTAATACCACTTTTGGGGTTGTTTCCCAAAGAGATCATAGAAGTGAGAAAAGGACCCATATGTACAAAAATATTTATTGCAGCTCTCTTTGTGGTGGCTAAAAACTGGAAATTTAGGGGATGCCCATCAATTGGGGAATGGCTGAACAAGTTATGGTATATGAATGTAATAGAATGCTATTGTGCCATAAGAAATGGGAAGGAGATGGACTTCATAATTACCTAAAGAGGCTTATACAAACTGATACTAAGTAAGAAGAGCAGAACCAGGAAAAATTTGTACACAGTCACAGATACATCATTATGTGTGATGACCAACCTTGATAAACTGAACTCTTCTCAGCAATGCAGTTAAAAGACAGCTCTACAAGTCTCAGAATGGAAGGAGGTATCTACACTCAGAGAAAACTCTAGAAAGACTAGAGATTAAATGGAGACTGAAGCAATACATGCTATTGTTCTTTTCCATGTTTGGTTTTGTTTCTCTTCTTTCTTTTTTTCCCATTGTTCACTCCACTGGTTACAACAATTCTATACAACCAGATTATTATACAATGTGAAAGCGTTTGCAGATCCTATACATGATTGTACAACACCATGGTGGGGAGGGGGAAGAAGAGAGGGGAGAAAATCTGAAACTCAAGTGATTCTGGAACTGAACCTTGTAAACTAAAAGTAAATAAACAAGTCAATAAATTTTTAAAAATAAATAAAAAATAAAAGTCCAGGCAAAAAAAAAGAAAAGTTTCTGTACAAACAAAGCGAATGTAAAAAAGATGAAGTGGGAAATTGGGAAAGAATTTTTATAACCAGTGTCTCTGATGAAGGCCTCGTTTCTAAAATATACTGGAAATTGAGTTAAATCTATAAGAATACAAGTCATTCCCCAATTGAGAAATGGTTAAAGGATATGAACAGGCAATTTTCAAAGGTAGAAATTAAAGATATCTATAAGCATACGAAAAAATGCTGTAAATCACTATTGATTCAAGAAATGCAAATCAAAACAACTCTTAGGTTCCACATCTCACTAGTCAGATAGGCTAAGATGACATAACAGGAAAATGACAAATGCTGGAGAGGATGTGGAAAAATTGGAACTCTAAAGCATTGTTCGTGGAGTTGTGAACTGATTCAACCATGCTGGAGGGCAATCTAGAACTATACCCAAAGGGCTATAAATAATTACATACCCTTTGACCCAGTAATACCACTTCCAGGGTTGTATCCCAAAGAAATCATAGAAGTGGGACAAAGACCCATATGTACAAAAATATTTATTGCAGCTCTCTTTGTGGTGGCAAAAAACTAGAAATTAAGGGGATGCCCATCAATTGGGAATAGCTAAATAAGTTATGGTATTTGAATGTAATGGAATACTATTGTGCTATAAAAAAAAGAGGAGCAGATGGACTTCATATTTACCTGGAGAAGCTTAAATAAACTGACACTAAGTGAGAAAAGCAGAACCAGGAGAAATTTGTACACAGTGACAGATACAACATATGTGTGATGACCAACTTTGATAAACTGGACTCTTCTCAGCAACACAAGGTTATAAGACAATTCTAAAAGTCTCAGGATGGAAGGAGATGTCTACATTCAGAGAAAGATCTAGAAAGAACAGAGTTTAAATGGAGACTGAAGCAAACTACATGTTCTCGTTCTTTTCCATGTTTGGTTTTGTTTCCTCTTTCCCATTGTTCATTCCATCAGTTACAACCCTTCTAGACAACCAGGCTAATGTCCAGTGTGAAAGTATTTGCATATCCTATACTTGATTACATGCTGCCATTGTGGGGGGGGGGGCAGGAAGGGGAGAAAATTTGAAACTCGAAGGATTGTGAAACTGAATCTTATAAACTAAAAGTAAATAAACAAATCAGTTTTTAAAAAATGACAGTTGTGGCCAAAAATAACCCCATGTATATACAATATCCTTCCTTCTTTTTAAATTTAAGGGTCTTGTGGGGGCAGCTAGGTGGCACAAAGATTAAGGATCCGGGCCTGAGGTCAGGAAGATTTGAGTTCAAACAGGGTCTCAGACACTTAGAGATATTAATTCCCATATTTTAAGTTATTATCCTGAAATCTAAAAGCCTTTTTAGAAGATCATCTTCTTACCAGCTACTCACTTCTCAAACCTTCCTTTCTTTGGTCCCTATAATGTATCGTATACCTATCTATTCTGTGGATCAGTCCCTCTATTTCTTAGCCACTAACAGATCGTTTTTATGATTTCTACTTTGTAAAATGTTGTGAGATCTGGTACTACCTCAGCCTTCATTTCTGAGCAGAAATAGCTGTCAGGTAGTCACAACAGAAAGGTGAACTTTATACATTCTCTGCTGGTCACTGGAAGAGTCTCACTGCTCTCCTTTGCTGCTGAGTTGCTCTTCTACACTTGAGATTGTTACCTAGGGGATTGTTGATCCAGCTCCTGATTGAACCAGAGACCACTGGGACCCTTTGCACTTTAGAGAGTTTAAGAAGGGAAGCTATGAAAGACTCAGGATCTAGCTCATTGTATCTTTGCTGTTGATGTGCTCCAGCCTACAAGCCAGAAGGCTGGGGAGGGGAGTGTGGAGACTTCTAGGACAAACAGTGAAAGGCTTTGCCTTTGTCTGTTTTGCACAAGCAAAGAAAAAGCAAAAGTGGGTTGATTCAGATGCCTCATCTTTTATATTCCACACCCAGAATTTCCTTTTTTTCCTACAAGGACTATTGAAGTCAGAGACTTGAGGGGTAGACAGGAGAATTCTCCTTATGTCCATAGACCCCTCCACACAGGTGCTCCGCAAAATAAACTGATTCCTTACTCTAGTTGTCCTGTTGAGCCCCTTAGATAATCCCTTTCTTTTCCTAATAAGGTAAAATCTCCTTGAGGGCAGAAATTTTTAAATACTGTCATTGTGTCCTTCCGTATCTGGCCCATGCAGTGCATGGTAGGTACTTGTTGAATTGAAATTAATTTCATATTTTTTTTATCCTTTGCTTCCATGTTAATTGTTTGTCTTTTGGTTTCCAGGTTATAATGCACAAAAGATGCCTCAACAGGGCTCCAGTAAGTATTTTTATCAACCAAATTCTCTTTCAGTCCTGGACCATTTATGAAACCCTAACCATACTCACCTTTTGACATCTGGGTTTTAGCCCCAGGGAGATAACGTGTGTAGTAGCAGCTGTTGCTTTGAAAAAGTCCCTACAACACACTCAAATGTCATGAGAAATGTGTCCCCAAAGAAGTGCAGGCTGCCTCAGAGAGGATAGTCAGTAACTTATTACTGAATCTTATCAACGAAGCAAACTGACTTTTTCTGGGAGATAATTCACAGGGTATCCATGGACTAGATGCCCTCTCTGGGACCTTTGAGGGCTAAGATTCTTTGAGGAAGAAACCCCAGATTTCTTGGTGCTTCCATCTTTTCCCAGTGTAGATGCATGGCCATGGGTTTCTCAATTCCTCTATCATAAGATTCTTTGGGGAGGAAACTCCATACCTCTGGGTCTTTTGATCCCTTCCCAAAATTAGATGCAGGGCCATTGGTTTCCTGATTCCCCTGTCAGAGGTTAGATGGTGATTATTTTTCAAACTTAACCCCAGAGAGGTCAGGGATATGAGCGAGACGAATGTCAGCTCTGTGGAAAGCAGCAGCATGTGGCAGAAAATCACCTCATGAACTACCTTGTAGTCCTGATTTCCATTTCTCTTATAAATTAAGTTACTGAGATGATATCTCAGCTGATGATCTTCAGCTTCATCACACACACATACACATACACACACACACAAAACTTCACACACATGTGCGCACACATACACACAAACACACAGTTATTTGTTCAGTCCTCCATTAAGCAAGCATTTATTTAACATCATCTATTTGTGGCATCCTGTGTCATTGTCCAAACAACCTGTTTCACTCTATAACCACAGTATTAGTCCTTATCTAATGACATCCCTTTCTACAGCTAGTGACCTAACCAGCAAGCCGCCATGTGAAATCCCTCTGAGACCCACAGGACCCACACACTGGACAGGTAAGAAAGTGGAAGCTACAATACCCTGGGGAGTACTCCCAAGCTTATGGGAACAAAAGATGTGCTGTCTGAAAGAGAGACCAGTTCTAGGTCTCTCCAAACCTCCATCCTTCATCTGCAAAGTCAGAGCAGGCTAATAAGACTTAATGTGTTTTACTGGAGTCCCAGATCACAGAGGTCAGAAAAGATTTAACTTTCAGGCTGTTGTTTGTTCTGTCTTCCATTAAGTAAGCATTTATTTAGTGGCATTTATCTGTGGCATCCTGTTCCATTGCCCAAACAACGTGTTTCGCTCTGTAAGGAGGTATTAGTTCATATCTAATGACATCCCTTTCTGCGGCTTGTGGTCTAACCAGGACACCATCATATGCAGTTCCTCTGAGACCCACAAGACCTTGACACTGGACAGGTAAGAAAGTGGAAGCTTCAGTCCCTTGGAGAGTACTCACCTAGTACCTTCCTTATGCCAAGGAAGGATATGCTATGTAAAAGATAGACCAACTCTAGATCTTTCCAAACTTCTGTCATTCTTCTGCAAAGACAAGGCAGGGAAATAGGTACTTGATGTCTTATACTGGATTCCCAGATCACAGAGGCCAGAAAATATTTAACTTTCAGGATGTTAAGCTTGCCAGAACAATCCTGTGGGAACTTACCGCCTTGCATCTCACTCAAAAGGCAAGGAAAATGAGGTCCAATGGCACCCTGTGGACAAGGCCCTGGCCAGACAAATTTTGGCAATGAAGGCCGGGGATAGAAGCATTCCTACCACTCTCATAGTCGTCCCTAAACATCCCAAAACTCATTTATGGTTGTTTTTTTTTCTCCCTCTGTCTTTGCAGCCAGTGACCCCAGATGGCAATCATTTACTCTGAACTTCACCGTCACAAATTTACCCTACAAAATAGATATGGGATACCAGGCTCTCCCAAATTTAATAAAACAGAAGGGGCCCTCCAGAGACTGGTGAGATGTCGCACTTACTACTCCGTATCTTCATTTCTTAACCATCCCTTATTCTTCTGAGCATTCTCCAGTCATCTTCCTTTGTCAGCTGAGGCCCTTGTTCAAGAACAGAGTACTGGCTTACGCTATACAGGATGTGAACTGATCTGTCTGAGGTGAAGCCCCAGAGGCCGGCAGTTGGGGACTTCGGAGCCTTCTCCCCAGGGCCGCCAGGATGTTTCTTGGTCTCATACTGGACTTCCAATTAAAGTTCCTTTCCTCCATGTTTTTCCTTGGGCTCAAGTACCCCGATCTCAAAATTCACAAAGTGCTTTGATCCCCATCCACTGGCACAGGGATTTCTGTCAGTGTGAAGGACAAGTTCCCCCTTGCCAAGATGGTTTCTCTCCCCCAGGTACCCTTGGCAGTTCAACATACCTGCCCTTATAGCTAGAGGGAATTTTCTGCTCAACTTAATTTGTGGCACTTAATCCAATTTGCCTCAAGCACATCATCCAATCTTCTCTAGTCTTCCTGACACAGTACCCCCAGGAAACGTAGTCTTGCACTCCAACTTGCCTTTCCGCAGAAGGTGAGATTCCTGTCAGCTTTCGCAACACCAGTATCAGCACAGTATCCCATTCAATGTGTCTTTCCATAGACCTGAAAAGGACAAATCAGCAACCAGAGTGGATGTTATATGTGCCCATCAGAGAGGTCCCACGAGTCCAGTCTTCGACAGAGAGAGGGTTTACCAAGAATTGGGTAACCAAACTCATGACTTCAGTGAGCTGGGACCTTATACATTGGAAAAAGACAGCCTTTGCCTCCATGGTGAGCAGCCACTCTTAATTCCAGTGAAAAAGTTTGGATATTTTTCACTGAGAGTAAGTTTTTTGTCATTGTCACTTTGGGGTTTTCTTCCCTTCCTCCAAATCCCCCTTTTTCCATGGCCTCTTGTTATAGGCTAGTGGCAGGATGATTTCTTCAGGCAGCGCTAGAACTAGATGACTCTGAGATTCTCCGATGCTCTCAGCTAGAACATTGAGTCAGCAAGCTGTTGTTTCTCTCTACTGAACTGAATCCAAGCTCTCGTTAGGTGACCCCCCCTTAGGCATATCTTCATTTTCCCTCCCTGTGGCCAAAGGGAAATGTGAGATTTGGTTTAATTTTTAAAAATACATCTTTGTGTACGTCATCTTTGGGGATGATGGCTTTTCTTAAGCAAAAGTGTCATCACTTCAAAAAGGCAAAGGACATTGATGTTCCAAGAGTGCCTGGGGCTGCTGCTTGCCTAGACTCGTATCTCCCCTCCCCCTGTCCCCAACAAGCCAAAACACCTCCCCTCCCACATGCAGTACTCACCCTCATGGAATCTACTGAAGGATACTTGCTGGTAAGATGAGGAGGCAGGTAAATTGTGATCCATATGAAGAGCTCAGAGACATATGGGAAGATGCATCACACAGGTGTACAGTGAGTAAGCTGAAGCAGGAAAACCATATACACAGGGGCTTTGGCAATGTAATTGGAAAGAATAAAAAACTCCAAACTCATATCTATAAAATGATAATGATCAAGTGTTGGCCCAGAGAAGAGTTGAGATGGGGAATGCTGAATATGCTGTCAGATGAGGTCATAATGTCAGTTGGTTTGGCTAAACTGACTTTAAAAAGCCTTCAATGCAAAGGAGACTCTCATGTAAGGGGAGGGAAAGGCTATATTTGGAAATGAATATAACATAAAAACAGAAAGTCATCGAGAAGAATTGAACAAAGTTTTAAACCAAAACCATTAAAATAATGAGTGAGCCAGCAGGGCAGGATCACTTCTATCCCCAGCCCTTCATCTCTGATGCTGATTCCCATCAAGGCTGGCTTAGTATCCACTTTTCAATCCCAGCTTCCCTGTGTAGTTTTGTGGGGTCCCTATCTCTGGTCACAACTTCCTGAAGAAAGCATGCTGAAAAGGGAGAGTGTAGATTTGGACTCAGAGGACTCAAGTTCAAGTCCTAGCTCTGACACTAGTGGCATGATCTGGGAAAGTTCCCTTCCCCCATTGGCATTAGTTTCTTCAACTGTAAAATGAGAGTTGACTAAAGCCCATTCATGCTCTGAGTCTGATGATCCTATGAACTGTTCCTCCCTCTACTCTAACTCTAGATTATTCATCCCAGAACACCCCTAGACAAGGGGAATACCAGTTTCATTTCAAGATCCTTAACCACGACCTTACCAACCCTGACCCTACATCCTCAGAATACAAAGCACTTCAGAAAGACATGCAGGACAAGGTAGGCTGCCTGTGGCCACCCCACTCATCCAAGTTTCTTATTGGCAAGTCTTTGGCTCTCATCAATCATGGATGTCTGAAGTGGAAAAAAATGGAAGGGAAGAGGGCATATATTAGCTCAGAGACAGGACATGAATTCATGTGAATTCCCTTAGGTACAGATTTGCTAGTGTTTCTTCTCTGCTTAAAACTCTGTAGTACTTTCCAATTGAATAAAGTCCAAGTGTTCTTGTATGGCATTCAAGGCCTTTCAAAATAAACTTAAAACCATTCGACCTTTTCAGTTTTCCTAACACGCACCTCCAGTCACTCTATGCTCCAGCCAAACTGAACTGCTCTCTGGCCCATTCACACATTACATGTTCTCTCTTTCTCCTCTCTGCTTCTGTTTATGCTGATACCTAGATCTACTATGTCCTCATTCCTTTTCTTCACATGCTGAATTCCTACCCAGTCTTTAAATTCTCCCTCAAACACAACATCCTCCAGGATTGTTCTCTGATTCCCCTCCCATGGACCAATAGCCCAAGTTCATGATAACCATTTCATTGGGTCTTTGCATAGCACCTCTTCTGTCATGTAATAGAGTATTAAGTAACCTCTGTGTCTGTCTGATCCTCTTACTAGACACTGACAGCCATGAAGTTTTTGTCTTATCCAGACTTTGTACTGTGTCTAAGTCTCCCAGTCTAAGTGTAGCTTTCTATAAGCTCTAGACAGCAAATATTTGAGGAATATATGACATATTTGGTCATTATAAACTATGGTTTATGAGTAAGAAAATAATATCCAATGTCCCTACTTCCATTACATAGAAGAGTATCTTTCCATGCCTTACCTAAACTTGGAGAAGCTATCAAAAGCCTGGAAATCTTTATCTGGAGCAACAGCTCCATTGTGATTGGGCTTTCCTTTATGAACTAAGTATGTTTTATATGCTGCATTGGCAGCAATGACGGCTGAGCTATCATTAGGAAATCCAGGAACCAAAGGGGAGAAGCATGGTGGAGAGCTTTTGGGTAAAGGTCAATGAAGACAGAAACAGGAATATCACAGCATACGACAGACCACTTCAGCAGAAAGAGAAAACAGACAAAGAGATTAAGTTGAAAATAGATTATGTGCCTGGTAGACTGGCATAATATCACATAGGGGCTTCAGTCATAAAGACATCCACAGAAGCTCTTGTCTGCCGCAAGCATAACAGGTGATACTTTCTTTATTTGCCTTCTTAATTTGTCTTAAACTAGCCTTTTAGCTAGAAGAATCTTTGAGAGGAACCTACTACTGTGTATGGTATTCTCACCAAGAAGGAGGAATGAGATACTACAGTGGAAATGAAGGCCACCTTGGGGCAGGGGGACGTATTCATTCCATCCTAGGTTTGGTGCTTGTGGAGAGAAGAACTAGGAACAGTTTAACATACATCCTATCTTTAAGACAGTGGATTTCAAAAGATTTAGAGGAAGGAAATGTGGAGTCTCATGCCCTAAAAATTTGCTGGAGCAAACCAGCTCAGGATGAATAAGAAGCTCTCAAGTATAAAATTCTGGACAAACATATTTTGTTAAGGAAAAAATGGAAAGAACAATTTGGATATAGAGGGGGCTCATCAACCAACTAGATTTTTCAAAGCTATTTTTTAAAAGACTATGGAGAAGATAGAAACAAGAACAAGTGCATTGGAGGATGAATACAAAAACTTTTACCAAACCATGGTGTGATCATATATATGAAGTGTCACAGGTGATAAATCTCTAAGCGCGTGGAGGCTTCCAAGGAAGGTTTATGAGCAAGTGATATGGAATCAGTAGATATTTTTGAAAAAAAGAGGAGACTCAAAGAAGGAATAGGACCATTGTTTGTAGTGGATGGGAGAAATAGAAGAAATATGACAGAAGAGAGATCTAGCATAGCACCTCCACTGGGTTTTTTTCTCCTCTTTTCACTGCCCAGGGGAATGTACTTTGGTCTGGAAGGACAATATAAAATGGCTAAAAAGGGTTGGTTGCCAAGATAAGTAGGATATAGTTTACATATATTAGAAAAACATTTGGAGAGAGGGGCGGAGCCAAGACAGTGGCATAGAAGCAGCAAAGTTTTGCAGCTCCCACACAGCCACCTTAAATACCCATAAAATATGAGTCTAAACAAAATTTAGGGCTCTGAAACCCACAAAAATAAAGAAAATACATCTCTCGCTGAACTCGGCAGGAGGGACTCATCGTGGCAGGCTGGAAGCCAAGGCCAGCCCAGCATGAAACCGAAGCCTGGCCCCAGGGTGGTCAGGAAAAGCCACAGCTGGAGTCTACAGGACAATGGATCAGCAGCACCTGGGGCAATCTCCGCAGTTATCAAGCCAGGAAAAAATGAGGCTAAGAGAAGGGTCAGTGGAATTCAAGCTAAATTTGGAGAGAAAAAAAGCAGTCTGGCCAAACTGCCCCCAGGACAAGGAAGCAGCCCAACCCAGCTGCCTCAGAGCTCCTGGCCTGCAGATAGCAGGGGGGCAAAAGCGACTGATCAAAAGCCAAGGGCTCTAGTGTTGAGCAGCCTGGATCCAGATTGTGATCTTGGGTGGTAGTCCTGGGGTGCACTTGCTGCAAGCCAAAGCTGGTGGGGGCTGCAGCACCCATCTAATAGCACCAGCAGCTGTGAAAACCCCAGAAATTTGAGACAGAGCTTTACCCCCTGGAAGCAGAGTTCCACAGAGCTAAAAACTCAAGCAATTAATTGACTGGACAACATGAGGAGAAGGAAGCAAAGTAAGAACAGTGATCAAATTCTTGAATCCTTTTTTGGGAACAAAAAGGATCACAGTATGGAGCAGGAGTAAGACAACACAGTCAGAACTCCCACACCAAATGCTTCCAAGAAACATGAAGATTGCCTACAAGCCATAGATCAGCTTAAAAAGGACTTTGAAAACCAAATAAGAGAAGTGGAGGAAAAATTGGGAAGAGAAATGAGAATGATGCAAGAAAGAGTCAACAACCTGACTGAAGAGAATGACACCTTAAAAAACAGATGAACTCAAATGCCAAAAGAGGCCCAAAAAGCCAATGAGGAGAAGAATGCTTTAAAAAGTCGAATTTGCCAGATGGAAAAAGAATCTCAAA
>JAQQSW010021800.1:0-10590 GCA_028646575.1 Pseudocheirus occidentalis
GCCCTGCTGGAAAGCTAGAGGGGTGTTGGAGGAGGGCATGGAAGGGAACAGATTGTGGGGGGGGGCCTTACAGTGGGATCAATGTTCTGGGCTGGGGGGTGGGGGCAAAAAGGGGAGAAAATCTGTAACTCAAAACCTTGTGGAAATGAATGATGTAACCAAGAAAATAAATTAAAATTTAAAAAAAAGTCAAAAAAAATGATCATAATATCTGTCTTTTATTTGAGGCTAGTTTTGAAGACTAAATGAGAAGACACATAAAACACAGTCTGGTTACCTAGAAAGTCCTATAATAGAGTTGGAAGTCATAAGCCATTCCTGTCCCAGATGTTATTATGATAATTCAGTCATTCAATCAATTTAGCAGCCAATATCAATTAAGAACCTGCCATGTAGAAAGTACTATGTTAATGTCTGGTGATACAAAGGCAAAATAGAAACAATTCTTTCCCTCAAGGGGTGCATATATTATGGAGGGAAATGATGTGCATACATATAGCTATATGGAAACCATATATACAATAAGGTCAGGGTCATTTCTGTGGAATGGAACAGCTATGGCTTAGTGAATAGAGCCTTGGACGTGGAGTCAGAAAGACCTGAGGTCAAATTGAGCAAGTCACTTAACCTTTTTTTTTGCCTTAATTTACTGGAGAAATAAATGGCAAACCACTCTATTATTCTTGCCAAGAAGACCCCATGGCCATGGACCCCATGGTTCACAGGGTCACAAAGAGTCAGACATGACTCAGTGACACTTTCCTTGGCATAAGATCTAATAGGTTGATCAGAGAAGATTTCATGTAGGAGGTGGCATCTGAGCTGAGAATTTGAAGGAAACTAGGGATATGTAAGATATTTTATCATAGATAGTGAATACAGTTAATGTGACGATTAAAATAAGCCTTGATCAGAGCATTCCTGAAAGTGCAAAAATCCTTGTCATCTGGATATTTGTTCACTTAGTAGATTTTAATCTCTAGCACTTTGACACTTGCCACTTTGCATACAGAACCTGTGTCTATCCTGAATTCAACTTTTCTTTGCTACTACATAGGAAATCTTTAATTGAAAATATGAAATTGGGTTGGGGGATTAAATGAACAAGGTAGGGACAATGATTGTTTATATAGTCATGTTCATAGGTAGAAAGTGAAATAGGAAAAGGTCTCCTGTAAATTTTATGTTTCATAGCAATTAGGGATTTAGGGAGAATTAGGAAATTATTATTTTATTTGATTCTAGTGCCTGTTACTGAAAGTTCCCTTTGTAAGTCTCAGAAACGATGAATTTTCCATAATGCCTAACAGATAAATGAACTTGAGATAATCTACCCAAAAACTCCAGAATAGAATGTCACATTAAATTTACACACAACAACAACATGTGGATGAACTCCAAAAATGTTTATTAATATGGAAAAAAACACTAAGAAACGAAATGCATGGACCTGAATAAGGTAATGGTTGCATGCTTAGTGAGAAGGGGACAGATGATGTGGAGGTAGAAATAACAAGATTTGGCAGCTTATTGGACATGTGAGATGAGTGAGTGAGGAGTCAAGAATAATGCTGGGATGGTGAACCTGAAATGTACTTTACTTTCACAAAAGCACTGTAAGAGCAGTAGCTAATGTCATATTTATCATCTCCATGAAAAATACCCCTGACTCAGAGAGCTTTATTAAACTCTTGTTGTAGTAAAGCATTAAATATTGCTTAAAATGCCTCATTGTTTGAACATAAAAAATGAATATGTTTTCTCTAGGTGCCCTTCTTGGAATCTGGAGCAACTACCCTCAGATCTTTAAGCTGCCAGGAGTAGCCATTAGGTAGACATTGGAAGTAGAGTTCATCTCTTCCCTACTCAAGAATCCAGATACCACCAATTCTCAGCTTCCCAGACCATTGGTGACATTTCTCCAGATCCAGTATGGAGAAACTAACAAGGTCGCGTACTGCTTAAGAAAGAGACAAAATCTTGTCATGTCATGTAAGTGGTGAGAGTGCTAGATTTGGAATCAGGGACTCCTGGGTTGAAATCTTAGCTTAGAAATTTACCAGATAGGTGAAGCTGGGCATGTTATTTATAAGTTTCTGCAGCAATTTCCAAATATACAAAATGAACAATTGAATTTAATGACCTCCAAGATGCCTACTGAATATAAATCCACGATCTAGTGATATAGCCTATGAATTTCACAGACACGAGATTACTGGTAAGATAGAATACAGTATGAGACTATATCATCTCAGAGTCCCCTAGTAAGGATGTCCTTCACTCACCAAATTCATCCAAATTCAACTGTGGTATGGATCAGAGAGAAGGAATACAAAGAAACCCTTGATAATTGAAAGATTAAATGAGTTTCCAGAAATAATGGCTTTGCATGACTAATCAGAGTGAATGTAGGACCACAGATGGAGATCTGGAAGAAACCTTAGATATTGTCTAGTTTAAAACTCAGTTTTTACTGAGAGGAAATGAAAACCTAGTAAAGGCAACTTTAGGTTTGAAAACAGGAGATTAAAAACATTTTCCAGTGGTAAAAGTTGTTTGAAAGCAAATAATCTGCCTCAAGAATTTGTAAAGCCCATCCTACATCCTTCCATATTTATGACTGGCCACTTCTTGGATATCTTATCATTGGGATTCTTTTGTATATTATTTGGACTAAGTGGAATTGAGGTTCCTTCAAACTCTCAAGTTCAGTAATTATGAGATTTTTTCACTGTCAAAGTAATACGTAATTTTTAGAGGAAAAAAAGGACTCCTTTTACCCTTTTTTTCTCCCAGATCACATATTTACTGATACATAAAAACTCAGTTTTAGAAGGGACCTCACTAACCAAAAGGTTCAACTCAATTTTAATTGAACAAAAATAACTATTAGAGTATTTCACATACTAGAGTCAACTGGAGGACACATTCATTTGAAGTAACAAAAGACTTGTCTTTAATCATATAGTATATCAAAACAAACATGATTTTACTCATATGCATAATGTGATCATTCCACATGTGATCATAAAATGGGCAGGGAAAGGCACACATTA
Source organism: Pseudocheirus occidentalis (assembly GCA_028646575.1). NCBI lineage: Eukaryota > Metazoa > Chordata > Mammalia > Diprotodontia > Pseudocheiridae > Pseudocheirus > Pseudocheirus occidentalis. The sequence continues at coordinate 3,057 of JAQQSW010021800.1, forward strand.
AAAGAAACCTCATGGACCAGAGGTTACATACCTAAGGGCACATGTAAAGAATATGCATGAAAGGACAAATTTATAAGGAATATATGTGAATAGGGTACATATGTAAAAATTCATATGTCCTAGAAATGAATGAGGTGAGGGTATGAGGAGTTAGTGCCACCTATGTATCTACTGAGCCACAAGTGTCCTCTGCTATTGTCATAAAGTAAGTTAATCTTCCTGTTTACTATACTGTTCTCTCTGCTGAACATCTCTGCTGAATTGCTCTTTGAAACCAACTGCTTATCTTTACCTATACACCATCTTTAGATTCTCTGTTGTTCTTTGCTACCACATTCTGAAATATGACTGCTAAACAACTTCTTGCCTGCAGTTGAAGGGTCCAGAAATTTCACCTTAGAGGTCATCTAGTTCATTTGAAGAATGCTAAAAAAAAAACTCCTCCGAGAAGTTAGAAAGACAAAATTAAATACCAAAGAACCACACTGAAGAGTATACAAGATTTGTCAACTATTACAATAAAGGAGAAAAAATCTCAGAACACAATATTCCAAAAGGCAAAAGATAAAACCTTGCCAGGAAGAATAATTTTCCATGAAAAACATAGTAAGATAGAAGAGGAGGCAAAAGTGAATCTTAAATTTAACAGACAACTTTCAAACATATTATAAACATCATAGCTAAGTTTAAAAAAAGCAAAAATGTAAAACAACCAAAAAACCCTCTCAAATGCTAACATAATTGAGAAAAATTAATAAAGATAGAAGTATCTGAAGAATTGGAAGAGGCTAAGCAATGATGAAATGTTGATATTATATAGTGGGAAAAACATGTCCTATCAGACTCTTAATTTCCTTGAGAATCACAGAGGGATTTAAATAAGACCAAAAGTGCCTAGGTCTAGATTTGTTCTGTTTAGACAGGAAAGAAAAGGGAAGGCAAAAATATAGGGGGGGCAGGGATGAGCAAGTAGCCAGCCTCAAATAGATATGGACAAAGAAGAATTGATCTCACATTCACACATGCAAAAATGGAAATTATTTTAAGTTATTAAGGAAATAGGTAGAAACAGAGGAAAAGGAGAGGTTTTAAGAGTGACCATAACTTAGTAGAAGCAAATATCAGTAAGAGCTCATAATCTATGATATCAAGGAGACCACACAGCACCTGAAACCTGGGGTGTTTCCTCAGGACTCAAATACCTGTAAGTGTGAAGGAAAACAGTAGAACAGAATTTGAGCTGAAAAAGAACTCTGATGCCATATAGTCTAATACCCTCACTTTATAAATTACATAAATCATAGATTAAATATACTAGAGGAGAAAGTAAACTTACCCAGCCAGTAACACTCATAAAAATAACTCCAGGTCAGAAAGTATAGTCACTTGGCTATATGAATGAGATATAAAGGTCTTGGAGACCCTTGGAGGAAGCCTTTCATGGAGGTTTAAGGTATGTAGATCCTCTATAAAATTAATTTAATTCAACTAAGATGCATCCATGCCATCTTTCTGAAGAGATGGATCACAAGTGTTCATTGCACATATTATTAGTCTTTAAGAATTCATCAATTATGCTGATTTGCCCTCTTTTTTCTTTTTTGACATTAAAATAATTTTAAAAGGGAAGGCACTCTGGTAAGGACGGATACTAGGGATACTAGGGGAAACTATTGTAGTGCAAAAAATACATCTATAAAAACTTATTTTTAAAGAATCTGCTACATTATGTTTAAGGCGCAAAATAGATGCTGCCCTGAAGGAGCTTCCAGTTAATTATCACTGGTTGATAGTGTAAGGAGTGAGTGCAAAATAATTTATGGTACAAGAGAACACTAACACCTAATGGATGGGGGGGAGGGGAGGGCGGAGGTTTCCCATAGATACTGTCACTTGAATGGATGCTAAAAGGAAGCTTAGATTTGAAGAACCAAAGGTGAGGAGGGAGTGCATTGAAGATATGGAGCACAGCTTGTACATCGATACCAAAGTAGAAAATGAAATGCTAAGCTCAGGAACAGCAAATAGGCCAGTTTGAGCTCAATGTACAATGAATGACGGGGAATGTGATGGCTAAAAGTGCAGGAGGGCAAAGTTAATGTGTCTGTGTTAATGGAAAGCAAACTTCAATGTCAGTTACGTAATAAGCAGTATAAGTTAATGTAGCCAAGTGCCATACATTCATCAAAGACCTGATGTAACTTTATGAATAAATTCAGGTGTTATTGGGATTTCTCTCTCAGGGATCTCTCTCAGCAAGCTAGCTATCTGAGCAGACATATCCTGTTATCAGGAAGGAGTTTCAGGCCATAAGAGCTGTGAGTTTTGCTTCATAAATGAGTCAGAAGGAAATGTTTTTATTTGGTTTTGGTTGTTGTCTTTTGCTTGTTTTGGTTTGGTTTGGTTTGATTTTGATTTTCTAAGCAGTAATTTCCTTTACCACTTAACTTCAGAAAAACCTCTCCTTGTGAGAGAGATTAAGTTCTCTAGGACAGGAAAGTCTCCAAATCACTGAATAATACTGCTATTCATCAGATCAGTTAAATTAGTAATGGGTTGCTTTTGGCTAGAGTTGACAAAACACTCAATGAGGGACAAGAAAGAGAAAGCACTGTAGGGGTAATGGATAGGGCAGTGGACTTGCAGTTAGGAAGACCTGGATACATGCAACATTTTAGACTCTTAATGGTTTTGTTTCAAGAGCAATTTATTTCAATACTCTATGCCTCAGTTTCCCCATCAAATCAAGATGATGCATCTCAGACCACTTGTCAATCTCTTTTGCCTTCAGTTAATTGTCTCCCTTTTCCAAAATCACCACAGAAATTATTCTAGTAATGGATATGACTGTCAACAACTTAGCAGCCACCTGACTGACTAAGAAGGAGAAATCTGGGCTTTAAGACTGATTTGAAATATGGAATCCCACTGATGACTCTGTCCTCTTATTAATTAAGCACTTGGCTAGGATCCAACACTTCCCAATTTTCTTCCCTGTTGTCAGTTGCTTTTTGACTTACTCATATCTTTATCAATCAATCCCTTACTTTAATGAATGGCAGCATTCTCTTAATCTTCTGCTTAAAGGGAGGACTAGATGGATGTGACCTTGACTGCTAAGAACCAACAGTTAACGAAGGGGAAAAAATGAAAAGAAAAGAAGCAGATAAGAATTCTTCTTCATCAGCTAAGCCTAATTCTTTTTAGCAAGTTTGTGAGTCATTTTATGAATGGCTCTTCTCTTCAAATTATGGCTCTGCTTCCCATTTCCAATGAGTCTCTTGTATTGCTTCTAATATTGTTTCCTCCCAGCAATTGAAACACACATCCCTGCTGGGTTGGTAAGAATAGCATTTCTTTCCGGAATTCTTTCTTCCTGCTGAATTGCTTCATTTTACTTCCCCCAAATCTGAAATAAAATAATTTGTACCTCAAATGACACAAAGTGAACCAAAAGCCTTGTTCTTTTGCTTTTTCAGCCAAGATTTTTGGCAATGCCAAGGCCCTACTTATTTATCTATCAGTTGGAGTCATCCATTCTCTACTTAAACATAGATAGATAGATAGATAGATAGATAGATAGATAGATAGATAGATAGATAGATAGATAGATGGATCGATGAAGGGCAAATAAAAGAAAAGAACACAGAGGAAGAGGGAGAGGGAGAGAAAGAGAAAAAGAGAGAGAGAGAGAGAGAGAGAGAGAGAGAGAGAGAGAGAGAGAAATGGAAGGAAAGGGAAGAAAAACAGGTAGATATATTTGGTACAGATTATTTGATATAATGAAAAGAGGACAAGACTTGGGATTTGAAAACCTTGTGCTCAAATCCCACTTAGGTGATCAAGAGAAATCCATTTAGTATACCCTAAGTAGCTCTCTTAAGACTAAGATGTTACTTAAAATGTAAACAATGTCAAGAAGAGGCCTATACAAAGTGTAATGTTTTTCAGGGAGGGAGGGATAATGTTTCACTGATGGCAACCAGCAAAGTCTAGATGGAGAAGATCATACCTGAGTGTGGCCTTGCAGGATGACTAGGATTTCCTGATGCAGAATTAAACAGGATAGAGATAGTATATGACATACCTAAGGTAGAGTATGAACAAAGTCATAGGTTCCAAAAGCAAGTGGAAGAGGTAGATAAAATTCGGGAATAATGATAATCTAGTCTATCACAAGCAAATAATATTTGAAGAGGAGTAAACTTCATCTCTTTGGGAGTTTCATTTCCCATCTGTAAGACTCTTATCTGTATTAGTCTTGATTGATTATTAACATGATGTCCAAGAAATTTAAAAAAATAATACTGGTATTTTAGTATAATTGGTTTCTGCTGTGATTCTACATAATTTATATTATCCATTTAAAAACATTATATTAAAAGAGTCCTTAGATTTAACCGGACTGCCTAAGGGGTGCATGATACAACAGTGGTTAAGAATCCTTGTTCTAATTCATCTTCAAGGTCACTTCCATTTCTAAATACTGTAATGGGAATCAGAAGATCTTTCCTGTCCCATGGCCTTTTGATAGGCATAAGTGAATCTGAGAACTTTCCCTGATTTGAAAATATACTCTGCCCCCTAATAGACTGAATGTGGTCACATGGACCCTGTGGTGGGAGGCTTGTTTTTCAGAAATGCCTACACCTTGTTACTTTGTGATTGGGCCATGGGTCAAGACGGCTGTGGCATTCGCTAATCCAGGAGAAGATTATATATACCCTGATGTGAGGTTTTGCTTTGGTGCTCACTTTGGAAAGAGTTGTATGATTTGGCCATATGAGACTCTGGGCAACCACTGAGGCCTCTGGCTTTGAAACCCTGATGTTGGTGCTTCCCTCTCTGGTAACTAACTAGGTATGGATGTAATGGCCAGACAACTGGAACCCTGTCTGCTGATCTCTTTCTGTCTGATTGTAACTTCTGTTTGTCTTCTCTTAAGTTCATGATGCTGCCTTTTTCCCCTGAAGTAGTTAAATGACATATGTTTGATTGACTAAAGTAAGACTGTTATCCCTTTGTGAGTTGCTTTCCTTTGGAAAAGCAGATATAAGAACCTGTGCTAGCAGCTATCCTGGGTATGCTAGAGTGCTTGCTGCTACAAATACGCAATCCATAATCTCTAATATCTCTTCAATTTCAAGTCTTGTGACCCTATCGTTCAAATTCTGGGGCCATCATTCACGAATAGTATGATTTTGAACCAGTCCCTTCTCTGAGCTGTATCTAGAAAGTGATTATTATAATAATTATAACTAGAATTTATGTAGAGTTTTAAGGTTTGCCACATATTGTCATGTATTATCACATCTGATCTTCACAAAACCTTTCAGAGGTAAGTGTTCTTATCATCCTTATACTATAGATGAGGAAACTGCTAAATGCATGAAGGTCTATTCTCAGATATCCAGGAAAATGCTGGAAAATGTTTAACGACTATCTACAGACACTACATACTTTCTGCTCTTCTAGAGAAGGCTCTGAAGCTGCTGTTGCAGCCATGTCTCTTGTAAACCCCAAGAAGTTCCAGCACATTTTGAGAGTGCTCAACACCAACATTGATGAATGGTGGAAAATAGCTTTTGTCATCACAGCCATCAAGGGTATAGAATGAAGATATGCTCATATAGTACTGAGGAAAGCAGACATTGACCTCACCAAGAGGGCCAGTGAGCTCACTGAAGATGAGGTGCAGCATGTGATCACCATTGTGCAGAATCCCTGGCAATACAAGATGCTAAACTGGCTCCTTAACAGACAGAAGGATATAAAAAGGATGGAAAAAATAGCCAGGTTCTGGCCAATGGTCTGGACAATAAGCTTAGTGAATGTCTGGAGAGACTGAAGAAGATTCAGGCACACTGAGGGCTTTGGCATCTCTGAGGTCTCTGGGTCCTAGGCCAGCACACCAAGACTACAGGCCACAGGGGTCACACTGTGGGTATGTCCAAGAAGAAGTAAACTACTTCACTGGCCTTATCTATTAATAAATAGTTCCTAACAAAAAAAATAATTTCTTAAGTTTAAGTAATCAACAACAACAAAATCAATATAGGGTTGGTTCAAATTGACTCTAATACAACTCTAAAAATGTCATTGTGGAATGCAGGTGATTTTAGCTTTTTAATGGGCTATACAAGTGGAATTCACTCCCCATAAGGTTCTAACAATCTAGAAGTCAACAATAACAATAGCTAATATTTATAAAGCATTCATTATGTGCCACACACTGAGCCCAGTGCTTTACAATTCTTTTATTTCATTTCATCCGCCTCACAAAAACGCAGGGAGGTGGGTGATATTATTATCCCCATTTTACAGATGAGGAAGCTAAAGCTGAAAGAGGCTTAGTGACTTGCCTGGGGGCACACAGCTAGCAAGTATCTGAGGCCAGAGTAGAACTCAGGAGACAGAATTTATATCTGGTGGATAATCCCAGCACAGTGCTGAGGAGCTCATTACCAGGTTGGCCATGATGTGATGGATTTTTCCCCTGCAGCAACTGATAAAGGTCATGGTTTAAGTAATAGAGGGGTAACAATCATCACCACTGCAGTATTGCACTGGTAGAATTTGTGATTCCTTGGGTTTTGAAGAAATCTTTGCCTTAGCAACTCTCAAGATTGTGGGACTTGAATCAGTGTGTGTGCGCATGCATACATACATACACACAAACACACTGTATACATGTGTACATATATGCATACATATACATTCATACACATATGTACATATAAATTATAGATACATTCATACATTTCATAAATTATATATATATATAATACTTTGCAATATTTGTGATTAGTTATAGATTTCTTGGATATGTAGACACTTTATAACAGTAAAGAATTAGGAAACTCTCTACAAACTGGCCATAAAAATGATTATATCTTATTCCTTCAAAATTGGGAAACATTAGACAGAATTTATGTTCCTTTCTTTATCTAAAGGCAGATTTTAACAAGCTGAATTTTCTGCATTTTGTCCCATCTGTCTTTCATAGTATCATCAGATGACAGGATTTAAATCTCAAAGAAACTTTAAAGGAACTAGATAAAGTTTTAAAGAAATTTTATCTAGAACCACATTTCCAGTCTATAGATGTTAAGAATCTGAGGTCTAGAGAAAAAGTACTTGTCCAAGATCACCCAGCTAATGAATGGCAGAGCTGGAATATCTAACCAGGTCTGTTGATTACAAAAATATGCCTCTTTACACATTTTCTTTTTGTTTTATTTATGTATTCATTCATTCATTCATTCATTCATTCATTTTCTTGTTTACATCATTCATTTCCACAAGATTTTGAGTTACAGATTTTCTCCCCTTCTTTCCCGTACCCCCAACCCCAAAACTGTGATCCCATTGTAAAGCCCCTCCCCCAATCTGTTCTCTTTTATGTCCTCCTCCAACACCCCTCTAACTTTCTGGTAGGGCAGGGAGGGTTTCCCTACCCCAGTCCCTGTATGTCTTAATTCCCAGTTGCATGTAGTTAATAATAATAATAATAATAATAATAATAATAATAATA
>JAQQSW010021801.1:0-10590 GCA_028646575.1 Pseudocheirus occidentalis
TTGTCCATTGTCCACTTTTTGCCTCCTTCTAATATGGAAGTTAACATTGTAACATATAAACAGGTTGACAGGTTCAATAAAATATCTCAAGACATTCATAATATTTAAACATTTTAAAATCAAAAAGCCAAAGTAGGATATTTTATTTTAAAAGTATCAATTACCTTGTAAAAAGTGGTTAGTTGTATTTAAACAAAGTATCATATAACAGGAAGTTATCCTTCCCTTCAACAATTTCTTATTTTTGTTTTTAGGGTCAATCAACCATATCTAAATCTCAGAAAAGTTTTGGAGTAAGCCAAGAGGAAGTTCCCCTGAAGATTATTGATTATGGGATTATCTTAAACAAATACTCAAAGAACTGATCCTTCTTCCTCCTTTGGCAACAGTATTGGCTGAATGACATGAAATGGAGATAGGAGCACTAATTGGACTCTTCCTGTACAAATCCCATTCTTGCTATTATTACCATTCATATTTGATTGTTTAAAGTTTATTATGATTGTGAAAATGTACAAGTTGTTTGCATAAATTTCTTTATCTTGAAGGGAGAAAAATTGTAAATTATAGTTAAATCATATTTAATACATTTCAACTGATTAGGATGATAAGCTTTAATTTTTTTATATATATAATAGCAAGAGTCAGTTCTACAGTTAACATTTGCCAATATAGTGGTGTTTCAAGCTCACTACTGAAAACTCTGACCTCAGAAACTCTGAGTTTGGATCATGTTCTCTCATACAGAAATGTTTCTTCAGTCTCTCATCTTAGAATTTTTAAAAACTTCAGGAGCATTAGTTTATTGATCACCACAGATTCCCTGAAAATTAAGCCCCTAAGAGAAAACATCAAGCATCAAGGGGCAAATTGACCTGCCCAAGGCTGAAAAATGAGTCAATACTAGAAACTGGATTGAATTTTGGGACTCCAGTTGCAGTTGGCTGTTCTGAAAATCTAAGGTAATAACTTTTAAAGCTGTGGTAAAACCACTATAGGAAATTTTAACAGTTGTACAACTCTTCTAATTTCTACTGAAAATAATAAGCACAAACACTAATTTAAAATCATATGTAAGTTAAAGTTTGGAGGTTTAGAAAAGATCCATTTAAATTTAAAGATTTGTTTTGGTCACTGAAAAATTCTGAGTAACAATGAATTTACATTTATTTCTGATTTCTTATCTCATAAATGATTGATTAAAGAGTAGGAGGGTAGCTGTGTGGGCACACTCTATGACTGATAGTAACAAACATGTGTGTTTATATTCATATATGCATGCATGTATATATACATGGGTGTATTTATCTGAAGTGTGTGTATGCAAGTAGAGAGGGGAAGGGGCATTAGAACTGAGGCATTGGGAAAGGAGTGCTATAGAAGGTGGGATTTTAGCAGGCACTTGAAGGAATTCAAGGAAACTACTACAACATATGAGCAGGGAGAACAATCTAGGCACGAAGGACAGTCCAAGGAGACGTGTAAAATAAAAGAAGACTGGGAAGGTAGATGAATGGGTTGGATTATGAATGGCTTTTAATGCAAGATAGAATACATGCACACATATCACAAATATGTATATACACATAGACATATGTGTGTTCATATGTGTGTTGATGCATGTTTATTCATATATTTACCTTGGGTATAAATATGTATATTTCTATATCTATCATCTATCTACATTTCTGTCATTTATCTTCCCTATTTTGCATTCAAAGCAATTCAAAGCAATCCCTTTAGTTACCTTAATAGTCTTTTCCACTTTACCCTGCTGCCTACCTGCCACATACTAAATGCCATACTACTCACCTATTTGCCATCCCTCAAACGAGATGTCCCATCTCTCAGCTCTGAGCATTTTCTCTGGTTCGCCCTCTGGCCTAGAATGTACCCCCCTGATCATTCCTAGCTTCTTCCAAATTCCTGCTAAAATTCCAACTTCTATACAATTCCTTTTTCAATTCTTCAATTCTAATGTCTTCTCTTTGTTGATTGCTTCATATTTCTCCTTTTATGTATAGCTTCGCTATACATAGCTGTTTGCATGTTGTTTACCCCAATAAGTTTCTTGCTCTTAGATTGAAGTTTTTTGCCTTCCTTTCTTCATATCTTTATAGCTTCGCTGAGTGGATAGCATGTTGTATACACTCATTATATGCTTATTGAATAACTGTGTGCATATATACATAATCATACACATTTAAATTTTAATGCATGTGGGCACACATATGTGCACTTGCATGAATACACATATACACATGTTAACATTTGTACACATGCATATTGCACATGTATAGATTATGTGTGCAATGAATCCACAATCTCATGTAGCATATTTCTGTTCTGTTCTTCTATAAATACTAAATAAAACATTCAAGCAACATCAAGAAGGCTTTCTTTGATGGTTTAATATTTCATGGATTCCAGTGCAGTACTCATGATGATTATCCGTCATCCTTCCCTCTTAGTACATTTTTTAAAATGTCCCTTTCCCTTCCTGTTTATTTCATTTTTATACCATTTCTCAATTGTGTATTTTCATTGAGAATATATTAATCCAATTTTCATTATCCAGGCATCTTTCCACTGTTCTTTGAATATCATAATATTCTAATGTCTCTGAGATATTTTGTGATTCAGAGTCATTTGTACTACGACCAAAATTATAGAGTCAATATGTTGACTTTGCTATGAAATGATGCTCAAGACCTGATCTGCCATCTTCCTCTCTTTGTGAATCCTTTGCTTATACTAAGGCTCTCTAATACCCATTGGGTGCTACTGCATAATCCTTAACCTTGTATTTCTTCAAGTTCCTACATTTCCATAATCTTAGACTTTATTCTACATTCTTAGCCACATATTGGGTTGATAATACATAAAATCTCATTGCCCAAACATTTTCCACATCTCTAATTAAAAATTCTAACATTTTCTTTTCTGATCATAAATTCTTAGCTTCCCCCCTATACATATGCTTTAGCCTTCCTATTTATATTGTTTACCCTCACCAGAACTCATTTTTTCTAAAGTTCCTAAATACTTTCTGAGGCTATTATCCCTGTTCTTACTTTACTTCTCCTCCTTTTCAAACGTCCACCCTGTAATTAGCTATGTCAACTTTATAATATCTTCTGTTCTTGAATCCCTTTTCCCCTTGTCTTATACTCTTTTTTTCACCAAAGTTCATTATTACACACAATATCTACTGCTCCTCTCCTTCAAATAAAGTGTTGAACAAAACTAGAGAAAATCTCCTTACTGGGCTGACTTTATAATCACAAATTTACATTACTGTTACAGGAACTCTGCCTTCACTGAAACAAGAGAACACTTTTATTCCTGTCTAAGTGATTCTCTATCTCATTCAGCACAGAAGTTATGCCAAACTTTCTCTTCCCTCCTCCCATCCATCCTCTTAATCCAACCTGTCTCAGCTGAAGAATTTCTTCTTACTTAGCTGAAAAAGCTGAAGCATTCAACATGAATTTTTTCATCTTTCTAGTCATATCAAAGCTGCTTAATATCTCCTTTTCTTTCTTCCTACAGTGTCTAACAAAGTGTTGGCCCTTCCCTTCGCCAAGGCTAACCCCACCACATTGGCACTTGATCCCAACTCCTCTGGTCTTTTCTAGCTGACTATATCCTCTTTCACTCCCTTTCTTCCTTGAAATTTCACCTTCTTCTCAATTTGTTACTTCCCTATTGATTTTAAACATGCCCAAGTCTCCACATTAGAAAATGTAATTAGATGTTCTAATTCCATTAAGTGATAGTTTTATGTCTTTCCTTTTTTTCAGCAAACTTTCAGGGAAAAATGTAATCTACACTTAAAGCCTTTGCTTCCTTTCCTCTGGTTCTGCTTCAATCCTGTGAAATCTAGCTCTTTATCTTATCACTGAACTGATATTTTTCCCCTACAATGATATTTTAATTATCCAAGCCAGTGACCTTTTCTCAGTTGACCTATATGAGGTATTTGACACTGTTGACCAATTTTCTTTCTAGATATTTTATTCCATCTAGTTGTTGTTATTGTTGTTGTTGTTGTTGTTTTGACTCTGAAATATCCTGCTTCACCTCTAACCTGTCTGAATACTACCTATAAATTTACTTTGCTAATTCATAGTCTATAGCATGCCACCTATCTTTGGGCATTCATTAAAGTTCACTAAATACACATACATAGAACTTTGTCCCCCAAACCTAAATAAAGAAACTCTGGTGTGCTCCTGTGAAATAATTCTTATTCCTTTAAAATGTAATAAGACTTTTCACTAATCAGATGAGCCCTTTGCAACTGCATCAATAATGAAAATAATCAAAATGTTGTAGCAGACATTCCAAAAGCAATGGGATTTGAAGAAAAATAGAAATAGACTTTGTCTTACAAATGGAATAAGACCCCACAAATATATAACACAAGATGCAGTATATCCCAGGGCATCTCTATATTTTTGAGTGTTGGTATTCAATTATCCCTGTAAACCATGGAAATACATGTAGCCTTTTATCTAACAGTTTATGTTTCTTCAGTACTTGCTATGCATTAAGCACTCTGTTGGGCCATTCAGACTACACAAACATATAAAAGAATTTCATCATTGTGTAAATAAATTGGTCTATAATAAGTACTCAAATATGGGATAAATAAATTAAGTGTATAGAAGAAAGATGAAGTCACTTCCACAGGTTCAAAAAAAGGTGAAAGCTCTATTGGCTCAAGTTGTTATAAAATATTTCCCAGAGATCATATGATTATTCTGATATTCAAAGAGCTGGATTTAAACAAATAAACAGACCTTCCAAATATTGCAGTGGAGAGTAGAAAACTATAAATAGAAAATTGTAGCTGAAAATGTGTATGGCACTTTCTAGGTATAACAAAAACCCTAAAAATGAACTTATTTGCTCAGAGCATTTCAGACACAATTTCTCAACAAATAAGATGTGGATTGTTTTTTTGTGAGAGGAAAATGCTAGAACTAGCTAGAACTGACTTATGAAAGTCAATATTTAAATATTAATATAAGCATCTTGGAAATTAACAAATGCTATTAATCAGTGCTCTGTTTATTGGTTTTGTTTTTCACATTGGTTAGACTTAAAAAAGTAAATTGAAAGTATCAAAAGTATATATTAAATGTTATTTAAATATTGCATATACATTTTTTCCCAAGAGGAATAGTTATTAAACTTTTTACCACCATATTGTGAAACTTTGTGTGCTTCAAGGCTTAGAAAAAATGTAAATGGACTTCACTGATCAAACTGGTGAATTATTTCCTTATGAAGTTAGGCTCCCCCTGAGCAATGTGAGAACTGTTCATTTAATCTGGTGTCCCATTTATGTCTTTCTTGGGTACAAAAAAGCCTAATATATGTTATAGAACATACATTAACTCAGAAAACTGAGATTTCCAACATTCATTGGTGGTACCTACTAAACTATAGAGTACATTTTAAAACTTGATAGACTTAATTACATAATAGATTATTACTTTCACAAGAAAATATTATTATGCATATTTCCACGAAAATATCAATTTATGTGGAGCCAAGATGGCGGCATAGAAGCAGCAAAGTTTTGCAGCTCCCACACAGCCATCTTAAATACCATAAAGTATGTCTCTAAACAAATTTTAGGGCTCCAAAACCCACAAAAATACAGAAAACACATCTCTTGCTGAAAGCAGCTGGGCAAGAGGGGCTCATCACAGCAGCCTGGGTGCTGCGGCAAGCCCAGCCCAAACTGTGTCCTGGCCCCAAGATGGTCAGGAAAAGCTGCAGCTAGAGTCTACAGGAGAGCGGATCAGTGACGCCTAGGCAAATCCCCACATTTATTAAGCCAGGAGAAAAAAGGCTAAGAGAAAGGTCAGTGGAATTCAAGCTAAATTTTTGGGGAAAAAAGTGGTCCAGCCAAACTTTCCCCAGGGCAAGGAAGCAGCCCAATCTGGCTGCCTTGGAGCTCCTGGCCTGTGGATGGCAGGGGGACCAAAGCAATTGATTAAAGGCCTTGGCTCTTGCATTGAACAACCTGGATCCAGATTGTGGTCTTGGGTGGTGGTCCTGGGGTGTGCTTTCAGTGAGCCAAAAATGGTGGGGATTGCAGGACCCACCTAATAGCTCCAGCAGCTGTGAAAACCTCAGCCATTTTGGACAGAGCTTTTCCCCCTGGAAGCAGAGTTCCACAGAGCTAAAAAATCAAGCAATTAATTGACTGGCCAACATGAGGGAATGGAAGCAAAGTAAGAACAGTAATCAAACTCTAGAATCCTTTTGTGGGGTAAAAAGATCAAGGCATGGAGCAGGAGGAAGACAACATGGTCAGAACTACCACACCAAATGCTTCCAAGAAATATGAAGATTGCCTACAAGCCACATATGAACTTAAAAAGAACTTTGAAAACCAAATAAGAGAAATGGAGGAAAAATTGGGAAGAGAAATGAGAATGATGCAAGAAAGAGTCAACAACCTGACTGAAGAGAATAACACCTTAAAAAACTGATTACCTCAAATAGCAAAAGAGGCCCAGAAAGCCAATGAAGAGAAGAGTGCCTTAAAAAGTTGTATTTGCCAGATGGAAAAAGAATCTCCAAAGCATTCTGAAGAGAATAATTCCTTCAAAGTTAGAGTGGAGCAAATGGAAGTAAAAGACTGTATGAGAAATCAGGATACTATTAAACAGATATAAACAAATGAAAAAAATATAAGGTAATGTGAATTATCTCCTTAAAAAAACAGTCAGCTGGAAAATAGACCCAGGAGAGACAATTTAAAAATTATTGATCTACCTGAAACCCATGATGTAATAAAGAACTTAGAAAGCATCCTTCAAGAAATTCTCAAGGAAAATTGTCCTGATATTTTAAAATCAGAGGGCAAAATAGAACTTAAAAAAATTCATCTATCACCTCTTGAAAAAAATACCCAAAACTCTTAGAAATGTTATTGCCAGGTTCTGGAATCCCCAGTTAAAGGAGAAAATATTACAGGCTGCCAAGAGGAAACAATTAGAATACTGTGGTAATACAATTAGGATAACCAAGGATCTGGCAGCTTCTACATTGAGGGATCAAAGGGATTGGAATATTATATTCTGGAGATCAAGGGAGCTTGGATTAAAACCAAGAATCACCTACCCAGAAAAATTGAGTTTAATGTTCCAGGGGAAAATATGGTCATTCAGTGAGGTGGAGGATATTCAAGCATTCTTGCTGAAAAAAACAGAACTGAACAGAAAATGTGACACTCAAACACAAGAACCATGAGAAGGTAAACATGGGAAAGAAATCATAAGAAACTTATCAAAGTTAAAGTATTTACATGACAATATGCAAAAATGATAATAGTATCTTATGAAACTTTTCTTAGTATGAGGATAGTAGAAGGGAATGCAAATAAATATATATATATATATGTCTATATAGGAGGGTATATATGTGTATGAATACATATCTGAGCATGTGTGTATATGTGTACATAGAGGGTACAGGATCAATTGAATACAAAAGGATAATACTTTAAAAGGTGAAATTCTGAGGTGGGAGAGGACTTGAATGAGAGGAGACAGGGAGAGACAAAATGGGTTTAATCATCCCATATAGAAGATGCAAGGGATAACTGTTACATCGTTACTTTCATTTACTCTCATTGAATATGGCTTAGGAAAGGAATGACATAAACTCTAAACTGGGTATGTTGCCACACAGGAGAGTAGGAAGTATGGGGATGAGAGGCAGGATGACAGAGGGGAGGACAGGTTCTGGGGGAGGGTTGTTGGAAGTACACACTTCTGTAAAGAGACAGGGACAGGGTACAGAATAGAACAACTGGGGGCCAGATAGGAAGGAGGGACATATAATCAGCCTCTCACAATATGTCCACTGTGGAAATGTCCTATGTAATTACACATGTATAACCTGTATTGAATTGCTTGTCCTTCCAGTGAAAGTGGGTGACAAAGGAAGAACTGAGGGAATCTAGAATTTAAAGCTCTACAATCAAATGTTAAGAAAACAAAATGTATATATATAATTATCTTTAACTATATGCAACTGGGAATTAAGATAGTAAGAGGAGCGTTGTGGGAGGACATAGCAGAGAGCAGATGGGGGAAGGGCTTTACAGTGGGATTGCTGTTTTGGGGATGCAGATTGGGGAAAGATGGGGAGAAAATTCTGGAACTCAAAATCTGGTGGAAATGAATGATGTAAACAAGAAAATAAATAAAATAATTAATTTTAAAAATATATCAATTTACACAGTGACTCAAGTTATCTTTTTCCCCAACAAAGCACAATATTTACTAAACCAAGCCATTTCTCCCATGGTCCGCCATAACAGATCATTTTAGATATTACTCTTCTTTATGGCACCGAGTAATCTGATGTTTAAATCAAAGGCTTTGTCTAGATTTGGTTCTGCTATCACAGGGGATCACCTTCCTTATCTTCTTTAAAAAATGTGGACTTTTATCTCTGAGGATTTAAGAGTCTTAGTTTACCTTCTCAATTGACCCCTGGGTATATAGAGGTTATCTTTTTTTGCCTCAAGCAAATTGGGAATGATTATAATCTTATACTATGTCCCTATATGCATCAATAAGCAATCTCATGACAGACTTTTTCCAGGAAAAAGGAGTAATTATTAATTTTAATAACCTTAGCTTTCCACCCTTTAAAATTGTGGTTTATATTAATACTAATCCATACTGAATAGTTCCTTATGTAAGCATCATTATTTCATATCTATGCTTTCTGACCTAATTTCCTTGTTTTCAAGGGATCCTGTTCTCTTTCAGTTACAAGTTCAAGCTTATTAGGCCATAACTATTAAAATTCCTTTTTAATAGAATTTAACAAGACTTTTAAGAGATATATACTTCTTTTTTACCAGTAGGAATTTTCTTTTATTGGAGAACTGCTTTGAGGAGTGTATTTACTGCAAACAGAAGTTTATGTTATGTTAGATATATGAGAAGTAGAAATTATTGATTAGAATAGAAACAGTGGAATGAGTTGATGTAAACTAGGTCAAGACTACAATACAGGTTAAATAAAATATTTTCTAGTTGAAGGTTTATACTTCCTCTCACTCCTCTATCCACCTGCACACTAGTCATATTTGTTAGAGACATGTCAGTTGTCAATCAGTATATTTTTTGTCTGTTTTTTAAAAATACAGTAGAAAATATCAGTCAACTTAGTCAACATATCCATGTCTCATATGAGCACAGAAATCTTCCAGATTTAAAAACCAAATTGTAAGACAGTATAAGATGAAGCCAGAGACTATTGAAAAGGCATTTTATATATATATATATATATATATATATATATATATATCTGATATTTGGAAGAAAATACTTGATGTAAGTAGAGATAAAGGCACAATAGATAAGCAAGTTCCCAAAGCAATTGGATATAGATGTCTAGTGTTTGACAGCCAATGTTTTTGCAGGGCTTTCATGTTGTGTTTTGTTTTTCAGAGTATTAAAGATATTTCATTTGGTTATCACAGCTCAGTTAGATTCTGTCATTAACTCCATTTCTATACATGCAGAAAATGAGGTTAAGAGGGCCAAGTCGACCAGCTTGTAGGTGCAGAATTAGCATGAGAAGTATTATTCAAACTCACATATTCCTGACTCCAAATCCAG
Organism: Pseudocheirus occidentalis; assembly: GCA_028646575.1. Taxonomy (NCBI): domain Eukaryota; kingdom Metazoa; phylum Chordata; class Mammalia; order Diprotodontia; family Pseudocheiridae; genus Pseudocheirus; species Pseudocheirus occidentalis. Next base: position 9,666 of record JAQQSW010021801.1, read on the forward strand.
CACTACATCTATTGCGCCAGTTACCTGCCTTCTCTGATTTGGTAACTATTTGAAATTCACCCCATAAACTCAGGCCACATTTCAAAATGTGAAGCATAATATCCAGGATGTTTATCCTCAGTATCAAGACACTTAACTCAAGAGCATACATCTCTAAGGGAAAAGAAGGTTCAACAAGAGCTGCTGGGAAACTAGAAATCAGGTTTTTGTTTTTTCCAAAATAGATAATTCTTTTTTTTTTTTTGCTTTTTGGAGGGCAGTTGGGATTAAGTGACTTGCCCAAGGTCACACGGCTAGTTTTTTGTATTAAGTGTCTGAGGCCGGATTTGAACTCAGGTACTCCTAACTCCAGGGCCAGTGCTCTATTTACTGCGCCACCTAGCCGCCCCCCAAAATAGATAATTCTTTAGAAATATTTTGGACTATATTAAATAATGTTGCAAATGAAAATAAGGTCTTAATTTAAAAGATCACATCATTAAATGAGATGAAATGACAAAAGACAATGTAAAGGATTTTGGTTACATGCAATTGAAAAGATTTTTTTCACAGATTAAATTAATCAAATGGTTGCAGATGCTAAATGTATGACATTTTGTTTTACTTAAATGTCCTTTAGTATAAGAAATGCTTAAGTGTGTGTGTGTGTGTGTGTGTGTGTGTGTGTGTGTGTGAGGGTAGAACTGTGGGATGGTGTATCAGCAAGCCCTCTAGCATATCCAGGGCAGCTGCTAGCACAGGTTCTTAGATCTGCTTTTCTAAAGGAAAGCAACTCAAAATGGGTTAACAATCTTTTTTTAATCAAACAGACATATCATTTATCTAGTTCAGGGAAAAAGCCAGCATCCTAAACTCCAGAGAATACAAACCCAAGTTAAAGGCACAATTTACAAACACAAGTTACAAGAAACAGATCAGCAGATGG
>JAQQSW010021802.1:0-10589 GCA_028646575.1 Pseudocheirus occidentalis
ATATATATATATATATAATTATTATCTACATGGGAATTATTATCTACATGGGAATTAAGATATACAGGCACTGGTGTAGGGAGACCCATCCTGCCCTACCAGAAAGTTAGAGGGGCGATACTGGAGGACATAGGAGAGAGCAGATTGGGGGAGGTCCTTTACAGTGGGATTGCTGTTTTGGGGTTGTGGGTAGGGGAAAGATGGGGAAAAATTTGTAACTAAAATTCTCATGGAAATGAGTTATTTAAACAAGAAAATAAATTAAGTCAAAGAAAAGAAAAATAAAGATAACTGATCAAAACAAAGCAATTTCTGCTCCTGGGAACTCAAGGTTCAACCAATCCACAAACAGACAATCTTATCATCCCAGTCATGCTTCTTCAGTCTTCTGCAGCTTGTTCAAGGAATCAAAAATACCTTATCCAGCCTTGGATAGGGGGATCACCTGGGCTCCTGGGCTCCTAGGCTCCTCTTGAGCCTTCAGGGCTTCTCTTCAGAAGAAGCTCCACCATGACAAGTACTCAGGAAATTCTGACTTAGTTCTTTCTTTTCATTCCTCTTATATAGCTACTGTGCTTCCAGATGCTGTTCCCAAGAGATTCTGACCATGCCTCTCTGGGGCTTTTCTTATATACACACATTATTAGCTTCCTGTTTCAGTCAACTCCTTTGTCTTAAGTCAGCAACAAGTGACAGGAGTTCATACCTTCTCTTTCCCAGAGGCTTGATCAGTTACAATGTGCTAAGTAACTGCTACCTTTGCCAATACAAAGGAATATTAAAATTCAAATTAATTACCATTACATCAGCATGATGAATTGTGTTGTTTTTCTCTTATAACTTCAATTTGTATTCTCTGATGTTCAGAGAATTTGGATATTTTCCCTGAACTAGGTAAATTATATATTTTGATTGATTGAAGTAACATTGTTAACCCTTTTTGAGTTGCTTTCCTTTAAAAAAGCAGATCAAAGAACCTGTAATAGCAGCAATCCTGGGTATGCTACGAAGTAGCTACAACAACCTGATCTCATCCTACTTTTCCAATCTTGCATTTCACCCTTATGTTCCAGAAATGCTAGTTGTCTTGATTCTTCTTAAACACAATATTCATACAATATCTAAACAAATCTCTCAGTTTCATACCTTTTCAATGTCTATCCCCATATCTGGAATGCCCTGCTTTCTTACTTCAAACTCATTGGTTTCTTTAAGTTTTAGCTCGAATTCCATCTCTTCTGAGATGTTTTCCTATTCTTATGGTCCTCCCCCAACATATGTGACTTTCTTCTGAGAAGTATGACTTTTTTTTCTTTTCTTTTTTCTCCCTCTTTTTTACTCCCTTCTCCCTTTGAATCATGACATTTCAATTGTTTATGTCCATAGTTATCCCCCATTAGAATGTGATGTCTGTAAAATAATGGACCATACTTTTGTAATTTTTTTCTATCCCAAGTGATAGGCATGGTAATTTACACATAATAAGTGATAAGTGTTCATTAATGCATTGATTGATTAAGTAAGTTTTTCTACAACATCAAATATCTTTGGGGGGCATTGATTTTAAGAAAAATCGTAACAGTAGTGGGCTAGGGCCACCCTAAACCAGTTCCTGATAACAAATTATAAGCTTTTAGTGTGAGCATTTTATGTCTAGTAAATTATCTATTTATAAATGAAGGATTGAGGGAGCCAAGATGGCAGTGTAGAAGCAAGAAAACTCCATGAGCTCTCCCCATAACCACCTCAAACACCTTTAAAATATGACTCTAATAAACTTTAGAGCTACAGAACCCACAAAATGACAAAGAGAAACAAATTTCCTGCTGAAGATAGGTAGGCATATAGGAAGGATCAACCTCAGCATTCTGGGACCTGAGTCTAGCACCCAGTGAGCATGCAGTTTCAGTCTCAGGGCCAGCATTAGCTGTAGCAAACTATGGGAGAGTGGATCAACAGCAGCTGTGGTGATTTACAGAATTATCCACCCATAAATGCCAAAGACAAAGTAAAAGACAGTGTGGAACCAGAGGCCACAGAACCTGTCTTGGCCCCTGCTCCCAGACCAATAAGTGGTGGAGATGTGGAGGCCATGTAGCCACCACCTTTTTGCTGCTTCAAAGGTCAGCCTGCAAAGATCCTGTAGGGGGACAAAGCAACCATTTAGAGGGTAATCACTCTTGCTTTAATTTGCTTTGCTCAGGAATGCTGCCTTGGGTGGAGGGCCTAGGGTGTGTGACTAATGGCAAATGCTTGTAAGGGGTTGACAAAGGGTACCCAAGTTATAGCTCTGGCAGCTGTGAAAACCCCAGCAATTTTGGACAAAGCTCTCCTCTCTGGAACAGCGTTCTACTATGACAAAAAGCTCAAAAGTCAAGTCAAGTAACTGAGAGGCAACATTGATCAAGCAAAGTAAGCAAAGCAAGCAGAGCAATCAAAACTTAAATTCCTTTTTGGGGGACAAAAAGGGTCAAAGCATGGAACAGGGAGAAGACGGCAAAGTAAGAACTCCAGTATCAAAAGCCTCCAAGAAAAAATATGAATCAGTTAAAGGCCATGAAGGAGCTCAAGAAGGACTTTGAAAATCAACTAAGAGAAGTGGAGGAAAAATTGGGAAGAGAAAATAGAATGATGCAAAAACATCATGAAAAGCAAGTCAACAACCTGACTGAAGGTAATAACACTTTACAAAACAGACTAATTCAAATGGCAAAAGAGGCCCAGGAGGAAGAGAAGAATACCTTAAAAAGCAGAATTTGTCAGATGGAAAAGAGAATTTCAAAAGGTCACTGAAGTGAATAATTCCTTCAGAATTAGATTGGAGCCAAGGGAAACTAATAACTTCTTGAGAAACCAAGATATTGTTAAACAGATCTAAAATTGTTTTTAAATGCAAGGGACAGTGAAATATCTCACTGATAACATGGAAAATATATACAGGAGAGATAATTTAAAAATTGTTGGATTACCTGAAAGCCACAGTAAAAAAGAACCTAGAAATTATCCTTCAAGAAATTCTCAAGGAAAAATACCCTGATACTTTAGAACCAAAAGGCAAAATAGAAATTGAAAGAATTCACCAATCACCTCTTAAAAAGATCCACAAAATAAAACTCTTATTAATGTTATAGCCAGGTTCTGGAGTTCCCAGAAAAAAGGAGAAATATTACAAGTAGCCAAGAAGAAATAATTTAAATATTATGGAAACACAATCAGGATAACACAAGATCTAGCAACTTCTACATTAAGGTGCTAAAGGGTTTGGAATATGATATTGTGGATGTCAAAGAAGCTGGGATTAAAACCAAGAATCACCTACCCAGAAAAACTGAGTATAATGTTTCAGAGGAAAATCTGGTCGTTCAATAAGGTGGAGGACTTTCAAACATTCTTGATGAAACAATCAGAATTGAAGAGAAAATCCGACATTTAATCACAAGAAAAGATAAGCATGAGAAGGTTAAAAGGGAAAAGATATCAAAAGGAACTTATCAAAGTTGAAGGATTTACATGCCTATGTGGAAAAATGATAATTGTAACTTATGAAACTTTTCTAAGTATGAGGATAGTTGAGGGGAATATAAATAAACAAACAAATAAATAAGTGAATAAGTAAAGGGAAATAAAGTAAATGAATGAGTGAATGAATGAATGAATATGTAGATGTCTGCATGTATGTGTCTATACACACAAGTACATATACACACACATACATAGACAGAGGGCACAGAATCAGTTGAATAGGAAAGGATGAAAGATGATATTTTAAAAATGAAATTCAGAGGCGAGAGAGGAATATAATGAAATGAGATAGGGAGAGACAGAATAGGGTAAATTATCTCACATAAAAGAGGCAAGAGAAAACTGTTACAATGGAGGGGAAGAACTGGAAGGCAAAAGGGAATGGATCAACCTTATTCTCATTGAATTTATCTTAAGGAGGGTATAACATGCACACTAAATTGTGTATCTTACCCTACAGGAAAGTAGGAGGGAAAGGGATAAGAGGGGGTATGATAGAAGGGAGGCAGATTGTGTGGGGGAGGTTAGTTAGAATAACACACTTTTGAAAATTAACAGGGTCAAAGTAGAGAATAGAATAAATGGGGGGGGATAGGATGGAGAGAAATATATTCAGTCTTTCACAATATATCCGCCATGGAAATTTTTTTGTGTAACTACACATGTACTAACTATATTTAATTGCTTATCTTCACAGTAAGGATGGGTGATGAGGGAAGAAGGGAAAGAATCTAGAATTCAAAGTTTTAAGATCAAATGTTTAAAAATTATTTTGTTTATCATCATCATCATTATTTTACATGAAGCTGGAAAATAAGATATATAGGTAGTGGGGTATCCATCTTGCCCTACAAGAAAGGGCAGTGGGAGTGAAAATAGGAGAAAGCAGACTGGGGGAAGGAGTATTCAGTAGGATCACAGATTTGTGGTTGTGGGTAGGGGAAAGATGGGGAAAAAATGTGCAACTCAAAATCTTGATTAAATGAATGTTGTAAAATAAAAATAGACATGAAATTATAAAAAACAAATGAGAGATTGATTTATTATTTTATTATTTTTAAATGTAAAACACAAATGAGAAATAATAGTGCAGAATAAATTTAAAGGTGTGCCATTAAAACATTTTGAGGGGAGAGTTGGTTGTTAAATATTTACCAGCACATCAATAATCTCAAACCTAAAGAAAAGGGAAGCTTGGGGCAGCTAGGTGGTGCAGTGAATAGAGCATCGACTCTGGAATTAGGAGCACTTCAGTTCAAATCCGATCTCCTCAGACCCTTAACACTTACCAGCCATGAGACATTGGGCAAGTCACTTAATCCCAATTTTCCTGCCGTTCCCCCTCCAAAAAGGAAAAAAAAAGAAAGGGGAAGCTGGAGAAAACAAAACAAAACACTTCCCCAAAAAAAGGAGGTGTAAAATTTTCCCTTTTCTCCTCCTCATCATGAGGACTCAGCCTCTCTTGATAAAGCAATCAAATATTTATACAATAAATATTTATTAACTATTTTCAAGGTGCAGAAAACTGTGTTCATTAGGCTCTAAAGATATAACATGCTTAGAAGATAAACTTCTTGCCCTTAAGGAGTTTACTATTGTAGGGGAAGACATAGTACCCTGTCATAGCAGATATTTTATTGGACCTGAAGTCATGAAGATTTGTGGGCAGATCTTACCTCAATACTTACTAGTAATATGACTATGGGTAAGTCACTTGAGGTATCTGAAAGTCTATTACCACATATATGAAATAGAAATAATAGTATCTACACTACCCACCTCACCCAGTTGTATAAGGGTGAAATGATATGATATATGTTAAGTGCTTTGTAAACTTTAAAGTTCCAGATAATTATCTGTCATTGTTATAAAATATTCACTGTTAGTGTAAATAAAAAATGTCTACTAAATGAACATGCTCATAGGGTATGAAATAAAGAACTGTTTGATGGAAAATCACTAATTACCATGTTATACGCTAATTTTGCAAGAGGGCTTTTTACTCAAGTTCACAAATCATCTCTGCCTAAAATGAAGTCAAATGAATGAAAATAAAATGTTGAAAGTCTCTGGTATTCCAATCTAAGCTGTTTTTTATTTCATGCTGCTTGACTGCTCATTTACCATCGACAAACTCAGATTTTGGAGAAGGCAACATTTAGGTTATGTTTATTGTTCTTTGGTTTGTGTGTCTGTTCCAGTGTTGATTTTCACATATGCTGACAGCAAGGTTAATATTTTAGCCCATGGATACGAAAGGCTAATCTATAAGGGATAAAAAATCTATTACAGCTAATGCAGTGAGGGTAATTGATCTGTTCTGTGGAATATATTATCCCCAAACAACTAAGTCATCACTCTGAGGTAAAAGAAACTGCATACATGATGATAAGGAAAAGATCATTAGAAAACACCCAATAAAGTAATGAGCAAATTTTGTACATGACAAATCTTGATATCCAGAAAGAGCCCATAGGGGAAAAATGTTTTAATGCCCTTCAGATAAAACAAAGTCATAATATATGAAATTACAAGTAGGATAACTTTAATAAGAAAAATAAAGAAAGAAAAAAGAAATGAGTTCATGTTCCTTTTAAATTAAAATCACATGGGTAGGTCAACCAATCAATTACTCCATGGATTTTCTTTATGCAGGGAAGATAGAACAAAAAAGAATGTACTTGGATTGAAAAAAGAAAAGATATATGGACTGAGCATTCTGCAAAAGACCAGACTGTTCATCTTCAGTGTCTAAACTTTGACAATCATGCAATATTCCTAGACTGCCAGTTGTCTCTGGGACTTGCCAAGGATCCAGATATGATCATGGTTTAATACAGTGCAATAATTGTTCTCCAAACACAGGATCAGAAAAAAAGATTATAGAATAATCTCATATTGGTTCTGCATTTTAAATACTTTTTTATTTTTTTCATGTCTTTTAAGACCATAATTGAAAATTAAATTACTCAGCTATTACAGAAAAGCTGTATTTTACTTTAGTGCCTTATATCTTATATTCTATGACTTAAAAAACTCAGCACAGATTTTCTTTTTAACAGAGGAAGTACAGAAAGCCACTGTGGTACAATGACAAAGTGTATCATTTAAGAATCTTGAAAGTAGACTGTGTCATCAGAAAAAGGTTAAATATAATAGTGATATATCTATGAATAAAGAAACAAATATATGTTACCCATAGTAAAGTTTAAAAACTAAAAATAAACTGGAAAAAGAGAGACGGAGGGAGGGAGGGAAGTAGGAAGAGTGAGAGATGGAGACAGAGAGACAGAGACAGGCAGAGAGAGAGAGAGAGAGAGAGAGAGAGAGAGAGAGAGAGAGAGAGAGAGAGAGAGAATATTTGCAGTTCCAGAGCAGAAAAAAAATGCTTTTGGCTGTTCGCAGACCTTAGTAAAGTCCAGGAGAATAGTAAGTATATTTCTCTTTAGATCATACCACTTCAGAAGAATTGAATACTTACAGCACTTACACATCCTTAGAAGGGTCTCTGAAAACTGCTGCACAAAACCACCAGAGTTTGGTACAGTGCACCCTCCAACCTGGAAGCAGAGTCTGTAATGCCATGCACAAGCAGCTTCCCAACAGAATGATATTGTGAACAGCTTTTATGGCTCTGATTATGCAGTATGGTGAACCCTCTATTTATCCAAGAACAAATAAAAAGAAAACATTCACAACAAATCAAGATTCAGTATTTACAGCATTATATCTTATCACAGAAAATCACAATATAGTGTTCACAACAGTTTATCATTAAAATGACCACATAGTTTTCACCAAAATGGTCACAGCATTTAGAACGAAGAACAAAAGAACAATCATCTAATATCCCTAAGGAAATTTGCTTCCTTACTCAGTCATTTAGTCATCTCATAATACAAGTCAGTCTGTGACTCATTGTGCACTTATTTAGCAATCAGTTACTAAGTATTGCTTATCACTAAATACAGTCATTAGAAAATAAACAAACTCTCCACCCCACGGCCTCTACTAAACTTCAGTTTGATCACAGCATTCAATATCCAAGGAGAGGCCTTTTCTTCGTCTTGACTTTGGGTAGTCTCTCAGATTCCCTGGATCCCCTTCCATGGTGCCAGCTCCTACATGAATCCACCAAACAGTTACCTGGATTCAGAGGCAGACAGCTCCCAGGTTCTTGTCCAGTCCTCCAGGCAGCTCCTACTACACACTGAAGTTCACAGGGTCCAGCACATCTCAAAACATTCACAACTTCTTTTGCAATAAACTCAAGGATCAACTGAGCCACAAAGTCTTATATGGTCATGCTTCTTGAGTCCTCTGGCAGTTCGGCTGGCCCTACGATCTAGAAGAAATCAGCCTTCCAGGAAAATAAAATGACCAAGAGGCAAATATAAACAGTGACCATAGAAAATTACTAAAGTGACAGGGAAGATCAAAATAAAAACTCAAAAGTGGACAATATTGTCAATATACCTAATTTCTATGGTCCCAAGTAAAAAAAAATCTTCTTGGATGGATGTTAAAAGTTAAACTAGTGAGGCAGAAGAAAAATTGTGCAAAGAAATGGGATGCAAGCAAGAGAGCGTTAACAGCTTGGAAAAGGAAAGACAATAGTTGACTGAAGGAAAAAGTACCTTAAAAATATAAATAATTGGACAAATGGTGGAAAAATCCAATGAAGAAAACAACCCTTTAAATAGTAGATGTAGTCAAATGGAAGACAATGTACAAAAATATACTGAAAACAATTCCTCAAAAAGTAGAATTGGTCAAATGGTAAAGGAGGTATAAAAGTTAATTGAAAAAAATAATAGTGGAAGCTAATGATTCTATGAGACATCAAGTGTCAGTCAAGCAAAATCAAAAGAATTTTAAAAAGTTGAAGATATAAAGTACTTCACTGGAAAAACATCTGACTTGGAAAATAGATTAGAAAAGATGATTTTTTTATTGGTATACCTTAAAATCATGATAAAAAAGAGCCTGAACAGCATCTTTCAATAATTATATAAAAAATACCCTGATATCCTAGAAATGGTAAAGGGTAAAATGATCATTGAAAGACTTTCCCAATCACCTCCTGAGAGGAATCCCAAAGTAAAAACTCAAAGGACTATTATAGTGAAATAACAGGTGAAGAAGAAAATGCTATAATCAGACAGAAAAAAAAATCATACAACCAGAGTAAGTAAGCTGCTGGGCCCAGCAGCTTCTATGTTAAAGGACCAGAAGTCTTGGAATATTATATTATGGAAGACAAATGAACTTGAATTACAACCAAGAATCAACGACACAGCCAAACTGAAAATATTCTTTCAGGGAAACAGATGAATATTCAATGAAATAGGGCACTTTCAATCATTCCTCATGAAGAAAAAATAGAAGTGAACAAAATTCAATCTTCCAAAACAAGACTCAAGGCAAATATAAAAAAAGGCAAACAGGGAAGAAATGTTTTTCAATATGGTCACACTGTTCACAAACTTCCATGGGAAGATGATACTTTTATCTCTTTAGAACACTATCTTTATTATAGTATTTAGATGGGATTATACATAGACAACATGTGAAGTTATAAATTGACTTTGATGTGATGACAAAAAACACAATAATTAACAAAGGGCTTTTACTGGGAGGAAAAGAAAGGAGGAAGAAAAAGGGTAAATTACATTATACAAGAGGTGCAAAGGCCTATTAAAGTAGGGGGAAAGTAGGTAGGTATTGTTTGAACCTTTCTCTTATCCAAATTAGCTTAAAGAGGGAATACTATGTATACTTAATTAGGTATCAAAATCTATCTTATAGGAAGTAGGAAATGGAATGGAGAAGGAAAGGAAAGGGTGGTTAGAAAGGAGAGCAGATGGGAAGGAAGAAGTAGTAGAGGAATGGAGAAAGAAAAGGGAGAGAGGCTGATAAAAGGATGGGCAGACTGGGAAGGTGTTGGTCAGAAGCAAAAACATTGGTGAGGAGGAAAAGGGTGAAAGCAGAGAGAAAAATATAAATGTATGTAGAGATAACCAGATACAAAGAAAGGTACAGTTAGTAATCAAATGGTAAATGTAAATGCGATGAACTGTCCCATCAAATGGAAGTGAATAGTAGAGAGAATTGAAAAACATAATATTATGATATGTTATTTACAAGAAGTGCATTTCAAGCAAAGATATACAGAAGGCGTAATGGTAAAAGGCTGGAGCAGAATATATTATATGTTTGGTGAAGAAAAAAAAAAGCAGACATAGCAATCCTGATCTCAGAAACAAGCAAAAAGTACGTGATAAAGGGCCATGGAAAAACAGACTAAAATTAACTGGAAAATAAATACTCTAATCTAAAGAGTGAGTGAGACAAGCAGGAAAAAAAAATAACTTCATCCAAGAGAATGATAATAATGAGACAACATGCCAAACTTACAGAATGCAGTCAAAGCAATTTTTAGGGGAAATTTAATAACTCTAAAGGTTGCATTAATAAAATAGAGAAAAAGGAAATCAATGAATTGTGCATGGAACTTAAAGAGCTAAAAAAAGAAGAAATTAAAAATTCTCAACTAAATATCACATTAGAAAAATTGAAAATCAAAGGAGAGATTAATAAAGTTGAAATTAAGAAAACTATTGAACTAATGAATATAACTAAAAACTGATTATATAAAAATAAAAAAATTAAAATAGATAAATCTTTGCTTAATTGGATTTTTAAAAAAAGAAAGAAGAAAACCAAATTACCGGTATCAAAAATGAAAATGGCAAATTTACTACCAATGAAGAGGAAAATAAGACAATAATTAAGAACCATTTCACCTAATTGTATGCTGGTAAATATGACAATCTAAGTGAAATGGATGAATATTTACAAAAATATAAATTGCTGGGGGGGGGGGCGGAGAGAAGATGGCGGTGTAGAAGCAGCAAAACACCGTAGCTCCCACACAAACACACTAAAAAACTCATAAAATGGGACGCTAAACAGATTTTCAAGTTCCAAAACTCTCCACATGACAGAAAGCACATTTGTTGCTACAGGCAGCTCAGCAGCCGGGGCTCTTCCCAGCAGTCTGGGAC
>JAQQSW010021803.1:0-10589 GCA_028646575.1 Pseudocheirus occidentalis
AACAGATGTGCTTTCTGTCTTGTGGAGAGTTTTGGAGCTTGAAAATCTGTTTTAGAGTCCCATTTTATGAGTTTTTTAGCTTGTTTGTGTGGGAGCTGTGGTGCTTTGCTGCTTCTATGCCGCCATCTTGGCTCTGCCCCCGCATGGATATCTTTTATTGGCTAAATTGCACTGTCCTTCATTCCCCCTCTTCCTTCCCTTGTCTAAACATATTCTTATTTTTAAAATTATCTTCTCTATTATGAACCTGAAAAACCTAACAAACAGAATCATAGGATCTAGATATAGAGCTTGAAAGGAATTAGAGGCTATCTAGTGCAACTGCCTCATTTTGTGGATAAAGAAACTGAGACACAGGCAGATTAAATCATTTGCCCAAGGTCACACAGGTAGTAAGTAGTCAGTGAAGCATTTGAATCCAGACTTTCTGAATCCATATTCTGTACTCTTCACTGAACAGAAAGGGGTATTATATATAAAAATGAGAACTATCATGTAGTTTGTTTCTTTTAAAAATATTAAATTTAACATAATATTAAGAAAACACCCACTACCCTGCCCTGCTTACCTATATCCAATTCTGAATTTTCTTCTACTCTCTTGAGTATAGTTTTTAGTATTTAGCTCACAGTATTTCTGTCTTATTTTGTTTCATTATTAATACCTCTCTCCATTCCCCTCCAAAAAGACATCGTCCATTGTAACAAATAAACATAGTTTAAACCCTCCCTGCCCCCCAACAAATTTATATATTGGCTGTGCTTGAAATTGTATGGCTTGTTCTACATTGTTAGACTTGTCATGATAAACATAATTCATAATTAATCTTCTGAAATCATGATTAGTCATTGCATTGTTTAGATAATCTAGGGGAAAGTGGGTTCAAACTTGGAGTACATATGTAGCAAAGGGGTGTTCACAGATTCTAGTCAAAGAGAAGTCGTTTTCTCTCTCCTTGGAATCCTAATGAATTTTCTCTGGTGTCCATCTAGCCCTTTTGTAGATTTTTGAGACTCAACTGTTTTCAACCCTGAAGTGGTCATACTCTCTGAAGCTGCCTTTTCATGTTTGCTTGTTTGTCCCCTCTCTGTTCACAGCTGGATACATTGTTTATTACATCTCGTATTTCTTTTTTAATTTCCCACAATTCCAAGAACAATGGTAAATACACAGTAAATATTTAGTTATACTACTCAACTGATTGGTTATGAAAAAATACTTTTTTAAATACTTTATTTAAAAAAATTATTTGTTTATTTACTTTTAGTTTACAAGATTCAGTTCCACAATCCCTTGAGTTTCAAATTTTCTCCCCTCTCCTCCCCTCCATGGTAGCATGCAATCAAGTATAGGATCTGCAAGTACTTTCACATTGGACATTAGTCTGGTTGTACAGAAGGGTTGTAACTGACGGAATGAACAATGGGAAAGAAGAAACAAAACCAAACATGGAAAAGAAAGAGAGCATGTAGTTTGCTTCAGTCTCCACTTAACCTCTGTTCTTTCTAGATCTTTCTCTGAATCTAGACATCTCCTTCTATCTTGAGTCTTTTAGAGTTGTCTTTATAACCTTGCATTGCAGAGAAGAGTCCAGTTTATCAAAGTTGGTCATCACACATATGTTGTGTCTCTCATTGTGTCCAAATTTCTCCTAGTTCTGCTCTTCTCACTTAGCATCAGTTTGTATAAGCCTCTTCAGGTAAATATGAAGACCATCTGCTCCTCATTTCTTATAGCACAATAGTATTCCATTACATTAATGCACCAAAACTTATTTAGGCATGCCCCAATTGATGGGAATCCCCTTAATTTCCAATTTTTGCCACCACAAAGAGAGCTGCAATAAATATTTTTGTACATATGGGTCTTCCTCCCACTTCTATGATCTCTTTGGGATACAACCCTAGAAGTGGTATTACTGGGTCAAAGGGTATGCAGTTATTTATAGCCCTTTGAGCATAATTCTAAATTGCTCTCCAGAATGGTTGAATCAGTCCACAACTTCACCAACAATGCATTAGTGTTCCAATATTTCCACATCCTCTTCAGCATTTGTCATTTTCCTGTTTTGTCATCTTAGCCAATCTGACTGGTGAGATGTGGTATCTCAAAATTGTTTTGATTTGCATTTCTCAAATCAATAGTGATTTAGAGCATTTTCCCCTATGCTTAAAGATATCTTTAATTTCTACCTCTGAAAATCCCCTGGTCGTATCTATCCTTTGACCATTTATCAATTGGGGAATGACTTGTATTCTTATAGACTTGACTCAATTTGCTGTATATTTTATAAATGAGGCCTTTATCAGAGACACTGGTTGTAAATATTCTTTCCCAATTTCCCACTTCCCTCTTAATCTTGATTACATTGGCTTTGTTTGTACAGAAACTTTTCAATTTAATGTAATGAAGATTATCCATTTTGCATTTTATAATGCTAACTCTTGTTTGGTCATAAAGTCTTCCCTACTCCATAAATTTGACAGATAAACTATTTCTTGCTTTTCCAGATTGCTTACAGTATCAGCCTTTATACCTAGATAGTCCACCTGTTTAGGCTTGATTTTGGTATACTGCATTAGGTAATGGTCTATCCCCAATTTCTACCATACTATATTCCAGTTTTCCCAGCAGTTTTGTTCAAATAGTGAGTTCTTATCTCCAAAACTGGGGTCTTTGTGTTTATCAAACAGTATATTACTATAGTCAATGAATACTGAGTCTTTTGTACCCAATCTATTCCACTGATCCACTACTCTATTCCACAGTCAGTACCAAGTAATTTTGATGACTGCTGCTTTATAATACAGATTAAAATCTGGTATGGCTAGGTCACCTTCCCTAGCTTTTCATTTCATTAATTGCCTTGATATTCTCAATCTGTTGTTCTTCCATATGAATTCTGTTACTATTTTTTCTAACTATATAAAGTAATTTTTGGTAGATTGATTGGTATGACACTAAATATGTAATTTAATTTAAGTGAAACTTTTGAAACAAATCATTTAAATGTTTATTGTAGTTGGTTATTGCAGAAAATGTGTAAAAGATTCACTAAAGAATGAATGCCTTATTTTTCTCTAAACTGGGAGTCTTAATTGTTTAGATCAAGGAAAAATGCCTATATTTAGGTAAAAGATAAGGAAGAAAAACCTAATTAACCTTTCACATGAAAAATGTTACAAGGTATAAGAGATACACATATCTTAGAAGTACAGCTTTCTAAAGGCAGAGACACTCTTTACTTTGAAATAATGTCACTTAGGTGTGGAGGAGCTCCTTTAAGGCTTGAAAATAACCATACCATATTTTGATTCATGGTCATGAGCGAAGGAGTACAGTCCCACAATATGACATATATTAGAGTCTCTGCAAAATGAGTGCTATTGCTAATAGGATCACTCATCAAATTCTAAAGGACACTGTACTGATGAGCTAATGAATCAGAAGGAAAAATGGTTCCATTTTTCTGTTTCTCTAATGACTATGGTCCCTTTAAGTTTAAGCGTAAACATAGCTTGGGAATAAATGATTGTGGAATGCTCCTTTAAATGGCTCATCAAATGATAAGGTAACAAAGTGCTCCAAAAATTGCTTTTTAAAAAAAGAATAAAACTAGCTTAAAACTCCACTCAATCAAAATCAATTACCTAATTGTAGTTGAATTGAAATGACTGATGGTGATCCCAGTTTTGGCTGTAATGCCAAGCAACTCAACCAAACTCTCTGTGTCTCCTGTTCATCACCTGTAAATTCTGTTACTTTTATTCATTTTTATCCTCTTCACAAGAATAGTTTAATATTTTTTTTACAATTTTTTAAAAATTAATTTTAAGTGACTTTCCCAGGGTTTTACAACTCTTCAAACTAATATACCGCATTTTGAAGAGGTTACCCTTAAAGAGGGTTAGGGTTGCTCTGGAGTCCCCAAAATGCCAACATGCCAGGTCCTTCCAAATGAATGTGACTCAAGGCTTTTCTCAGCCAAAGAAAAGTAAAATTTATTGAAAGTTCATTAAAATTTCACCATATGGGGTAAGCTCTTAAGGAGCCTAGGTATCTGTAAGGCTGGCATTGGGCAAGCAAGCCAGATCAAGTCTGACACAGAGTAAGTCTGTGCTAGGCCATTCTATGGTGCTCTCATACCACATGGAGGGAAGATGGGCTCTTATGTACAGAGGAATCTAGGGGTGATCTAGAGGATGTGTTTGGGGAGGGTCTTCAGGAGGAGCTAAATAAGATCAATGCAAGGGTGGATTGATATTTTGATAGGCTCAAGGGAGGGAAGTAGATGGACAATGGAGGGCTAGGCTAGTAACAGAAGTTTGGGCCCAGCCACAATGAAAAACCCATGGCCTCTGCAAATGCCTCATAAAGTGGTGGGAAGATTTAATCAGACTTCAAAGGGGTTTCCTAGAACCTGTACCTCAAAGATTCAAGGAGAGCTCAAGGGGGCTCCTGGAGCCTGCACCTTGTCAATTACATGATGTTTGATATAGAACAAATTGAGATAGAACAAACATGTATCATGATTTTTGAGCACAGGAGACAAAAATGGATGATGATGATGATGATGATGATGATGGTGATTATTATTATTAGTAGTAGTAGCAGCAGCAGTAACAGCAGCTAGGATTTATATCATATTTTAAGGCTTCCAAAGTGATTTACAATTATTTGATGCTCACAGCAACTCTTCAAGATAGATGTTGTTATTATTCCCATTTTACAGTTGGGGAAATCTAGGCAGATAAATTTTAAGTGACTTTCCCAGGGTTATGTACTAGTAAGGGTCTAAAAATGAATTCGAACTCATGTTCTCTTGATTCTGAGTCTAGCATCTTATCCATTTTACCATCACTTTCTCTATTTGTTTCTGGGATTCCTAATCACTTGTTGATTAAGGAAAAGAAAAAGAAAACAAAAACCTTTTTCCATGACATCATTTCTCATTTTTTCATCTCTCTTTATTTCTGACTTATCCCTCCCAAGTATCCATCAGACTCTGGGCTCCCCTTCTATTTTTTCTCTTTCCATTGTTAGCAATTTTTCTTTTGTTCTATATCTCCTTACCTCATAACTCCTCTGTCTTCTAGCTTAAAAATTGATGCCCTCTGTCTCTGGAATGTCCCACATCACTATCCATCTTCTCCAATACTGAATGTTCCTTCTCTTCTCCCAATCCACCCACACACTGGGCCAGGAAAAGGCAGAGGCAGATACCTCCTTGCTTTCTTTAAATCTTCTTTCTACACTGGTCATTGAGCAACTTTTCTTTAGAGGCTTATTGTGCCGGTCTGTATTACCTTATTTAGCTCCTACTCATTACCACCTAATGACCCCCATGGTGAAGTAGACAATGCTAGATATGAATTAGGAAAATTTGAATTAAAATCCTAACTTGAACACTTAGTATTTAAGTGGCTGAGCCAAATCATTTTCCTTCTTTAAGCCTCAATTTCCTCATCTATAAAATGAGGATAATAATACCTTTATTATGCACCTTAGACAGTTGGGAGTCATAAATAAAGACTGGTCAGCTATAAATTCATGCTAACTATTCTAAATTTACCCTCACAGCAACATGGTGATCCTTTTATTCATCTCTCATTATTCAAATTTGGGGCTATTTCAAACCTTCTGCTCTTAGTCCTTTTATACCACTCCCTCCCTCTTTCTTTCTACAGAGGACTATACCTCGGATTTTATGGAACAAATGATCCATTTCAAGATTTATGAAAGGTAGTTGGAGATGAGATTGAAGTTCAGCAGAGAGATTAGGGCAGGATGGGTAAGGCTGAGCATTATCAATATAGAGATGGTTATTAAATCCATGGGAACTGATGAGATTACCAAGTGAAAGGAGAAAGGAGAGGGCTCAGAACAGAACTTTGTCACACTCCCACTTCCAGTATCCCCAATCCATTCTTTCTCTTTATTTTATCTTCAATATCTTCTTATCTACTGATTCTTTGGCCACTAACAGGGCTAACAGCCAGCCTGCCAATACTATGGCTAGTTCCCTCCACTCTAAAAATAAAAACAAACGGAACAAACAAACAAAAATTACACAACCTAGCTAATTCTTTAGGGTTTCATTTTATATCATCTTCATTTCACAACTACTTCTATCTATACCCATTGCCTACATTGCCTTACCTCTTCTTTACTCTTGTAATATGGACTGAAAATATTCTTTTGAAGGTTATAACAGCTAAATCCAATGACTTTTTTTCAGTCTTTATTCTTTTTATTCACTGGACAACTTTTGACCCTCCTGGGTGATGCAATGCACAGAGTGCTTAGCCTGGAGTCAGGAAGGCCTGAGTTGAAATCTAGCCTCATTTAGTAGCTCTGTGACTCTAGACAAGCCACTTAACCTCTGCATATTTAGGTTTCCTTGACTGTAAAATCAGGACATTAATAATGTTTTCTAGGGTTTTGTGAGGATCAAATCATATATTTGTAAAATGTTAAAAACTCTACCTGGCATACAGTAAGTGACTGATGAATGGTTGTTCCCTTCCCCTTTCCCACTTCATCCAGACCTTGAGCCTAGATTCTATCTTCCATATCCTCCTTTGACTTCCTTTACGATACTCTCTTGGTTATCCTCCTATCTCTATGACCACTTCTCAGCTTCTTTTGTTAAAATGTCATCCTCACTCTGTTCTCCCTCACTTTTCATATCTGATCATGTGACAGAGTTCGACTATGCCTCTTCCACATTTCTCTTATCTTTCTTATTCTCTCCATTCCCACAGCCTATATCCTGGTTTATAGTCTCATCATTTCTCACCTAGACAAGTTTAATAGCCTTGTCTAGTCCCCACCCTTTTCAATCCATCACCCACACTGTTATTAAATTATCTTTCCTAAAACATGGATCTGACCATATCATTCTCATATTAAAAAAAAATCAATGACACCCTTTTTTGTCAAATCAGAGAAAATGCCTAAGTGTTTTTGTAAGCCTTATAAAACACTATATAAATATTAGTTATTATCATTATATACAAAATCCTCAGCCTGTAATTGAAAACTCTCCACAATCTAGGTCTTACATACTTTTCCAATTAATTCACTTCATATACACTCTATTGTAATCAAATTGGTCCTAATTATTTCCCATCTGTGGTATTTAATCTGCCCCCTTCATTGCAGTGCACAGAATTTCCCTCATGGCTAAAATGAATTTGCTCTTTGACATTCCTGCCTTTCTTTGAAGGCCATTTGATTATATGAGAACTTTCTTGACCTGCCCATTTTAAAAATGTTTCTATTACTTGAAATCACTTCATACATACTTTTCTTTTACTTACCCGTGAACCCCTTGTAGAATGTCAACTTCTTGTATGGATTAGGTTTCTTATGTCTTTGTGTCCCTGGCATTTAACTCAGTGTCTTATACTTAGTAGGTGGTTAATAAATATTGGTTAAATTGAATTGAATTGAATTCAGTTTAGCTTAATTCAATTCTAAAACATTTGTTGTGTGCCTTTTGTAAGCAGAGCAATTTGGTAAATGCTAGAAGAGATATGATGGTAAATAAAATAGACTCTTTGCCTTCAATGAATATAGTTCAGAATAACTATGGCAATGATAGAAATAAGTTTAAGTTAAAAATAGACCATGGTAAGTGTGCAAGAGAAGCACAAACACACCCACTTTGTAAAATAAAGAGGTGATTTTTGGTGCCTTGGTTCCCTACTTCCCCAGTAGATTACATCATATTATAGAACAGGTATAAACTTACCCTTTCAGGAAAACACAATTAGAAATGAAATTGTTCCAGAAGGCTTTTGTCTCTGGAAGAACTCTCTTACCTTTAGTTATGTGCTTGAATGGATCTAGCCTAATTATTGGTTCTCAACATGTAATTGACTACCTCGAGCTTGAACAGCTACATAGGCAGCATTTTTATTCTTTTTCTCATCAACGAGGTAAGTGTAGCATAACCCACTATCCTTGAAATTGGCACTTTGGCCATGGTACTGAATTGCTGTATTTTTCATTATTTATAATGCCTTTACTTAGGATTCTCTGTTATCCACCATAGTTATGGAATGGATCTTGTCAAATAGTCTTGTTAAATAGAGCATTACCAGGAATTCCACTTAAGAAATACAAATTTTCATAGAATTAAAATGCATGGAATACTCTCAATAATATAATACCAAGGACAAGTTAATCTTTCTTGATGATTCAGAAGATATCATAAGATCTCAAAGCACTTGAAGATCATTATTGTGGATATCAATTGCGTTACCAAACAGGTATGTTATTTTACTTAATATAGGGAACTTCAGAAAATGAATATACATGCAATGGTTCAGCTGTCAACTATGAGGGGAATAGAATGCTTTAGAAATACTGACCCATCTTCTTTTTACATCTACTTGTCTTCTTCTAGGTTCATCTACATTCTTGGGACAATCTGGTTTAATTAAGTTCTCCATAGAAAGTTACTGGAGTAAACCATCTACAATAGGGGTCCCCATTTTCTCTTCTCTCACTTTCTTCTTAACCCCTTATGATGATGGTTCCAATCTATTTTCTAAATTGCTGGGCCAAAGGGAAGCCAGTTTTATAGATCTTTGTGAATAGTTACAAATTCTCCCTTAGGATGGTTGGATTAGCTCACTACTATACTAGTAATTAATTATTGTACCCATTTCCCCCCTCATCCTCTCTAGCGCTTGTTATTTCTGATAGGTACAAAATGATGCCTTAGAATTGTTTTAATTAGCCTTTGTCTAATCAATAGGGATTTAGAGCATTTTCCACAAGATTATAGATAACTTTGATTTGTTTGTCTGAAACCTGTTTATAACATTAGACCATTTATCAAATGGGAAATGGTTATTTTTTTAATTTGGTTCAGTTCCAAATTGAGTATATATTTGAGAAATGAAGTCTTTGTCAGAGAAATTTGCTGTAAATTTTTTTATATTACTACATCATCAATAGTACTTTTTAAAAAATATGGTTTCCTCTGCTTATTTCTTTCAATTTTTATTATTTTTGCTTTTGCTTTGTCTGAGATCACGATTACTACCCATGTCTCCATTTTTACTTTTGCTGAAACATATCAGATCCTGCTCCAGCCCTTTATCTTAACCTTAACTCTTTGTATGTTGTTCTGTTTCAAATGTGTCTCTTATACACCACATATTTTTGGATTCTGGTTCATAACACATTTTGCTATCTACTTCTGTTTTATGAGTTAGTTCATTCCATTTACATATACAGTTATGATTGCTGTGTATTTTCCTACATCCCATTTTTTTTTATGTTTCTCACTCCCTGTCTCTCTCTCTCAATCTCTGTTTCTGTTTCTCTGTCTTTGTCTCTCTGATGTGTCTCTCTTTGTCTCTTTGTTTATCTCTGTTTCTTCTGTCCCTTCTGAAAATGTTATTTTGCTTCTGACCACTGTTCCCTAAGATCATTCTCCTTTTTTATCATTCACCCTCTCCCATATGCCTTAAACCTTCTCCTCCTATTTCCCTATTAATTACATTTCTATAAATAACTGAGTGTGTATATATACATATGGGTGTGTGCGTAACGCCAATGCACCAGAAGATTTCCAAAAGAATGTTCCTGTGACAGCTTCTAAGGTTCGGATTACACAGTATGGTGAACACTGTCTTTATTCCATTACAAATCAAGGCAAACATTCACATTAAATCACAATATAATATTCACAACATTGCATCTTATCACAGAAAATCACAATATGATGTTCATAACAGCTTAACATTAGAATGGCCACATAGTTTTCACTACAGTGGCCATAATATTTAGAAAAAGGGACAAAAGAATAATCATCTGATTTCCCTAAGGGAGAAACCCTCCTCATTTAATCCTTCAATCAGTTCACAATATATCAATCTTCCACTCATGTAGGAACCATTAAGTTAATCAGTCACAATACAATAATCAAACTTCCACTTAAGGGGCCCCCATTAACTTAATCAGTCACTAATCTAGATTCACAATTACTAAATATCATTAATCACAAATGCAATCATTAGAAAACTGTACCAACCCTCTACCCCTTGGTGTCCAGCAAACCTCAATTTCATCTAAGGGGAGGCCTTTTCTTCATCTTGACTCTGGGTGGTCTCTCTGATTCCCTGGATCCCTTTCCATGGTCCCAGCTCCCTCCTGAATCCACCAAACTGTTACCTGGATTCAGAAGCAGACAACTGCCAGGTTCTCATCAAGTCCTCAGAGGTAGACAGCTCCCAGGTCCTGGTCCAGTCTTCAGGGCAGTTCGTCGCACATGCTGAAGTTCACAGGGTCCAGCACTTCTCAAACCGTTCACCACTTCTCTGGCCTGGAACTCAAGCATCAGCCAGATCACGAACAAACAAAGTCTTATCCTGCTCATGCTTCTTCAGTCCTCCAGCAGTTCAGCTGGCCCTAGGACCCAGAAGGAATATTGGCCTTCTGGGTGTTCTTCACCAGATTCTGGTCTAAGGAAAACTCCATCTCAGTTTTCAGTCAGCTTCCAGATGTTAGGAGAGAAGCACTTTCTCTCTCTCTCTCTCTCTCTCTCTCTCTCTCTCTCTCTCTCTCTCTCT
>JAQQSW010021804.1:0-10588 GCA_028646575.1 Pseudocheirus occidentalis
AATTGTCCTCTCTAAAGTTTTCAATGACCTTATAAATGCCAGATTCCATTGGTGGGTTTTTTCAGTCTTTTTACTCCTTAAGCTCTCTGCCACATACGATGTTGTTGGTCATTTCTATGGTTCTAAAATTTCCTCTTATTTGGTACTTTCTCTTCCCTTGATTAAAAAAAAAACAATAGATTTACTCTGTTTTCCTCTTAGTTTTCTAAATGCTCCCTTTCTGTCCCCTTCAGTGACTCTCCTTTAATACTTCACCTTTTAATATGGATGTTCTTCAAGGTTCTGTTCTTATACTTTTCCCACTTGGCAACCTAATTCATTATCATTTTGATGAAAATGATTCCAAAATCTTCATCTGCTTGCCTTGGACATAGGATACTTTAGCAAGAATCTTTCTCCAAACCAATTTCTAAAGAGTTCAAAACTGGACAAATTAACAAAATTTATAAAGAAGTTGGCTTCATTATAGACTCGTTCTAATGTCTTGTATTATTCTGTGCTATGGGACAACTGACACTGCCAAAAATTAATTTGAATGCCATACCCTCTGAGAACACCTGTAACACCACTCTGACATGCTTTATGAAAGAGGGAGTGGACCCCTCTGGGAAAACAAGCTATTGAATCCCATCAGAAATCTAGGGTTTTCATCTTCAAAAGACCTGAGGATGCTCACATACATTATCCTTGCGCAGCCACAAATCCTCTAGCAATAATTCTCAATCCGTACTTCTTCAACATTTCTGTGCAGGTAATCATCTGTCCCTTCTCCCCCAAATCCTCAGAAAACACCTTGAGTAGCTGTAGGAAGTGGGCTTCAGAAATTCTGCTCTTTACATGGGCTCCTGTTCAAGACAGAACCCAACGAGGAGAGAAATCAAATACAGTCAAAGTCACAAGCACCTTTCAATTCAATTTAATTTACAAATTTATTTAGGCCTACTATGGACAGTGTTGTATTATGTACTGAGAAAAAGAAGGCACAGTTCCTGACCTTCATGAAATTTGCATTCTAGTAGGGGTTATACTAATACATAAAAACACAATAAGATCATACTCAATGTTTATGTACATTAAATAATATATTAAATGTTTATGTATATATTAAAGAGGTATATATACATTAATTATATTTTACATAATATATTATACATATGTACATATATATAAAACATTACATTAATTAATTCTCAGATTAAGGCATTTCTTAATTAATTAAGGCATTTCTTCTTTGCCTACCATAATGAAACCACAGAACCCAAAACAAAATCATAAATTTAGATTTACATACCACTCTATTGTATAAAGTGAATTTCAAGTATATCCCTGTATGTTCAAATATAATTTTACTAAAGCCATTGCAAGATATATATTTTTGGGGAGGGAAATAAAGTTTATAAGGGCTAGAGAAATCTAAGGAAATGCTTTTAAAAACTGATTGTTTCCAGTCAAGACTCATTTGTAGGAAGAGGAAGGGTGATTATGCCACTGGAATTGGTTATGTTGGCAATATTTGGCTTTTTGCACTTCCACCCTCCTTCTCTATATGTTTTTTCTCTTTTGGAGGAGTCTCTTCTCTCAATATAAACCCAGAGATGTTACATTCTCATCCTTTGTCATATTCTTTCCCCTTTCTGCTATACTAAACCATGCTTTCATGAAATTTCATTTACACTAAAACATACCATTTGTACAAATGATTTTGTGAACCCAAATATAGGATATTTCATTTATTCCTATTAAATTTCATCTTATTTGAGTTGGCCCATCATTCTAGTCTACTTTGACCTTTTCAATATGGATTCTGGTGTCCAACGTCCTTGTCACATTTATGCCATTCACAAATTTTATAAGTGTGCTATTTGTGGTTTCAGAGAAGTCACTGAAAAAAATTTTGGTTAGAACAGGCCTCAAGGTGGACAACTGCGACTCTGCTAGTAACTCTTCTGCATATTGACATCAATTCATTTATTCACCACTTCTTGGGGTTATTCATTCAACTAGGACCAAATCCTAGAAAATTATTCTAGGATCCAACTAGTTACATTTCTTCATCCAATCTGCCAAATATTATCAAAGAGGTTGCCGCTCTTAATGTTTAATTGTTTTTGAGTGACAAGTAGATATTCCCCAGGAGCAACTGAATCACATCCAAAGTGATATTCTGAGTGAAAACCTTTTTCAAAAGCATCTTTCACAGACTCTAAATATTGTTATTGTAGCCTTAAGAGCAACAGGAGAATGAGTTGATGCATATAGAATAGTGAGAAAAAGCATTAAGACTGGAAGGTTAAAATTCACTTGAGAAATTGACTACGGAATCAGGGAAATGGGTATATTTTTCCTATTAGCCATGGGAATCTATAAAAAGTAATTTGAGAAAATGAGTTAATGTTAAATGCCTCTTCCTATGGAGTTAGAAAAAAGATACCTGTTTTATCTGTGATCCTTGAGGATCTGTGAGGAGTCTGTGGAGACTATGGAGACAGAATAAGTCAGTTGAGAAAGTGACTTAGTGTGCAATACCTCTCTCCATTAAGTGAGGGAGAAGAGAAATAGTTTGTCTATGATCCATAAGTGTCTATGAAAATCTGTGGAGAAGACACAGGAAGGTGGTGAGGAGGAAATTTTTCCTTGCTGGAACAATTTGAAATAAATTGTTATAAATAGAATCTTGTAAAGAATTTTAGGGGATCTAAAAAAAAAAGGTTTCCTACACTTCCTGAAAAGAAGACAAAGAGAAAGAATTAATTCTGTGGGAAAATGGGAATAATATGTTGAATAGACTATCATTGTTATCTGAAGTGAGTTGAATGATTTGAGATAAAATTTTCAAAGAAGTGAGGAGTCAGCTACTAAAGCTTTGAGGTGACTTGGGCTATGATGTTGGTCATAATTCACAAAATATTGTGAATTATCTTTACCTTCATTATTAATTCAGCATATTAAATCATCTATATAGTAATTTTAATAATCATTTGTAAACAGAGGTAAATAAGAATTGCTGAGGTATATACTTCATTAAATAATTAAAATATTATTAATTGGGGTGTGATTCCTTTCTAATTACTTATATGATAAGAAAGAAGTAAGTTCATGAGAGAGAGGCTGGAAGGGAGTGAAGCTGATGACTTTGTGCAACTCTGCCTCTCTTCAACCCAATTCACACACAAGCAAATATACCATCCCATGTTGTCACTGGTCCTCTTTGAAAATGAACACTAAAAAAAAATAATATTTTCATGTATTCCAAATGGCAACTTAGTGTAAAAGAAAGAACAAGGAGTTGTCTTCTGAAAGCTTGGGCTCTAATTCTTCTGCTTACTGGCTGGGTGACTTTAGTCAAGTCATTTTACCTCAGTTTCCTCATTTGTAAAACAGGGGTATGTTATGGGAATCTGAAGATCTTCCCTGCCCCTAGGCCTTTTGATAGGCTTAAGTGACTCTGAGAACCGTCCCTGTTTTGTCCCCTAATAGGATGAATGTGGTCACATGGAGCTTGTGTGGGGAAGCTTGTTTTTCAGGAATGCCCATGCCTTATTACCCAGATGCTGGTGCTTCCCTCTCTTGTAACTGACTAGGTATGGATGTAATGGTCAGAGAGCTGGAAGCCCGTCTGCTGATCTGTTTCTTTGACTGCTTGTAACTTCTGTTTGTATTCTGTTTATATTCTCTGAAGTTCAGGGTGCTAACTTTCCCCCCTGAACTAGGTACATGATATATGTTTGATTGATTGAAGTAAGATTGTTAACCCATTTTGAGTTGCTTTCCTTTAGAAAAGCAGATCTAAGAACCTGTGCTAGCAGCCACCCTGGGTATGCTAGGGTGCTTGCTGATGCAGGATAACAGTAATTCTTGCATTGCCTATTTCCCCTGGTTGTTTATAAACTGTAAGGAACTTGGTCCATGTGAGCTATGATTATTTTTTGGGAACCACTTAGTACTAAGAAAAACCTGAGTCAAGGCTATTTGTTTTTTTACAGAGGGCAGCATTCTGGCTCCTTTCAAGGATCCTTTAGTACCCAATACACTGACATTGTGGTTCTGCGAGACTGCAGGTCCTTATAGCTAGTGTCTAACTAGTGTAAGATCTAGATGAGGAAAATAGGAACAAACCTTAAAAAAATCACCTAGGACAGTTGTCTTATTTGACAGATGAGAAAGAGATAGGATATAAACTATCTAAGGTCATGGAGTTGCTAGTGAATAGCACAGCCTGGACTGAAATCTGACTCTAAATTCAGCAAACTTTCCATTTTACCCTCTGCTTCTTTTCTAAAGATATTGCTATTATCTTGCTGTAGCTTTCTTTGCCAGGAATACTGCAGCTTATTGAGAGTCAAGGTCTTTAAGATTTCCCTTCCTTCCCTCCTATCCCCAATGCAGGTTGCCTTATATTTTTCTAGGATTGTGAGGAAGGGAACAGGGAACAGCAAGGGATTTGGGCATTGTCCACTCACTGCATTGATCTGAGTGGGAAAACCAGCTCTTGAAATAACGTATTCTTCATATACACTCCTCTCCTGTTCTGTGCCTGCTATTCTAGGTTGAAATTTTAAGGGCCTGGGGTACTTCAGTCTATTATCTACCTGCTTTTCATGAATACTCCTTTTCTTTTATTTAAATTTATTATTTATTTATTTGTAACATTCTTTTTTGCATTTTGAATTCTTTCCCTCTTTCTTCTCCCTCCTGCACCCACTGAGAAAGCAAACAATGTTCTATCAATTGTATAATCATGCCAAACATTGTTGCAAAATAAATGAGGCAAGAAAAAAATAAAGTGAAGAAATATACTTCAATTTGCTTTCAGAGTTCACTATTTCTCTCTCTGGAGGTGGATAGCATTTTTCATTGTGAGTCTTTTAGAATTGTCTTGGATCATTGTATTGATCAGAGTAGCCAAGTCTTTCCCAGTTCCTCATTGTTACAATATTGCTATAATGATGTGCAATGATCTCATTGCTCTACTCTCTTCACTCTCTATCAATTCATAAAGGTCTTTCCATAACATTTCCATAAATATTTTTGTGCATATAAGTCCTTTTCTTTTTTCTTTGATTTCTTTGGGAAACCAGATGAATTGCTTGATTGAATCTTTAAGTGTTAAGCTGGTTTCCCCCTTAGGGAAACCAGGTAATTCTTCTTTTGTTCCTTGTTCTAAATATTGTGACTTTCTGTAAATACTGTGATAAATATTCTGATATAATATTGAACTGTGAATATTGTACTGAATCTTGATTTGTAATGGAATAAACAGAGTGTTTACTACAACTGTGTAATCTGAATCTTAAAAGCTGTTCACAGTAGCATCCTTTTAGGAATCTACTGTTGCTTGGCTTTACATAAAGTTAAAAGGATATAAAAATCTACTTCTCTCTGTCTCCACAGTTACCAAAACAAACCAGGCACTTGGTCAGGAACTCAGTAAGCATTAATAAATGCCATTAACTAATTGACAAACCGAGTATTCTTCACAGGTGTTAGGAGCCTATATATAATCTCTGACTTAATTCCCTCCCAGACTTGGCCTCCTAAACTTCAATTGACAAAGAAGACAAATGGCCTCCCCACATCCTTAAAAAAAGACTAGCCCAGTCTAAGTTTTGACAGAACCAAAACCTGGTGTATTGGATACTGGGCATGGGGTACAAAGAAGGGGAAGTAAACAACAAAGGAGTGGTAGAGCAAGTGAAAAAAGGAGGAAGAGATTCCAGGATTGTAAACATAACTTCCTCTAAGATCTGAGATGGCCCAAAACAAAAGTGGTGCAGCTCCTAAACACGTCTATGTGGCTAATCATTCTGGCTGTTTTCTTGAAAACACTAAGAAGAAGTAGGGTGTGTGTGTGTGTGTGTGTGTGTGTGTGTGTGTGTGTGTGTTTGCACAGTGCTTTCCACACAAACATTTAATAAATGTTTATTAGTTGATCACTCTATAAAATGGGAATAACAGCATGCTTTTTGCATATCTTTCAGGACTGTTGTTAGGATCAGAGCCCTAGCCAAAGGATATCTCCTAGAATTCTAAAACCATAGAATGTTAAAGCTGGAAGGGAAACTAGAACCTAATGGACTCATTTTACAAATGAGGAACTTGGTGAAAAAGAGAGAAGGAAATATGCATTTATATAGTGTCTACTCTGTCCCAGGCACTGTGTTAATAACTCTTTACAAATATTAACTCCTTTAATCTTCACAACAACCCTGTATGGTAAGTGCTATTTTTAACCCCACTTAAGAGCTAAGGAAACTGAACCAGAAGAGTGGCACGCCCAGGCTCACACAGTTAGTGAGTGCGTGAGGCTAGATTTGAATTCAGGTCTTTCTGCCAAGCCCAGCTCTTCCAGCTGCATCACCAGTTCCTTAGAGATGAAGATAGAATTGAATGCAAGCGAATTTTTAAAATGTACTTTAAAAAAATTTGTTTTCCTCATCAGTACAATGACATAATGATAGATCCTCACGAGTTTGTGGTGGGAATCAAATTATACAATACAATACAATATAACACGGTACAATATGATAGGTTGGATACAGGTGAATTTTTTTAAAAAGACCTCTTCAAAGCAGGAAAAGGCACAAGATTGTTTGCATTCTTTCCTCATGCTTCACATTGGTGGCCAGCTCAGTCCCTTAATATTTCAGGAAGAAGGAAAACCATAGTGGTAAGCATTTCAGTTAAAAAGTACACCCTAAAAGGAAACTACCAGCCCAGAGCTAACCCACTAGAGACTATATGGGGCTCAGTTCCTGCCTGTGTATTGCAGCCGATCACGGAAGCCAGAGAGGGAACTGGTAACGGCTAAAACTTACCTGTGGGCAGGCAGAAGCATAAGAGCCAAAGGTGGGGTTTGGCCATGTTCTTATAAGGTCCTAATCCTCTGAGAGGAAGCAATGAAAGAGCCAATGAGGGTCAGCTCCTTCACTTTACTTCCCTTTAAAAAAAAGTGTTATGACACATTATAAAAATGAAACCTAAGCAATAGCCATATGTGCTGAAGAACTTTCATAATAGTTACAGAGGTGATGGTGCTGTAGGATCTAGAGTAAGAGGCCTGAGAAGTCCTTCAGATAATGTTTGCAGGTGATATTGTGCTGATTTCTTCAAGTCCTTGCCTTATTTATTTTCTTATTTAAATGATTCCAGCTTCAGTTGTTTTAGCTGTACTTTTTTTTAAAATAAACTCTGATCTTTGCTCTAATGAATCAATGATCTGACCAGACATAGACAATAAAGATAGACAGTTATGCATCAATAACAAGCCTTTGCCTGTCTATCAAAACAACAACAACAATTTCATTTGTGATGGAAGTGATTTTGAAAATGTGGTCTAAGGACCCCTGGGAGTCCATGAGACTGTTTCAGGAAGTTCCGTCAGGTCAAAACTATTTTTATAATAATAGTAAAACAGTTATTTGTTTATTAAAATGCTCCTCCCTTTTCCAGTTACGTATCTTTGGGAGGCTGAATTTTCTTCATATGTTTTGACCAAAGTGATTTTGACTATCACAAGAGATTGAATACTGAAGGAGGTTGGAGAATCCAGCTGGTTTTTATTGTTAAATAGGTATGTGCTATAATGAATAGAGCAGTGGGCCTGGAGTTGGGAAGACCTGAGTTCTAATGTGGCCTTAGACACTTACTAGCTGTGTTATCCTGGAAAAGTCACTTAACTCTGTTTGCCCCAGTTTCCTTATCTGTAAAATGAGCTGGAGAAGAAAGTAGCAAATCACTCCAATATCTTTGCCAAGAAAACCCTAAATGTGGTCAAAAACTGAAATGACTGAACAACAAAATAAGACTTATAATATGTATCAAAGTTATTTAGACTTATGTCTTATCCTTTTACTAGGCTATAAGCTCCATAAGGTCAGTAACCATGTCTTAGTTAAACTTTGCATCTTCCCCAAAGGCTAGTACAGAACTCTGTACAGAGTAGGTCCTTAATATGTTTTTATTGGTTGACAAAAATAAAGGTTTCTAAGCCGACACGCAGAAGTCCATCCAATTTATAATAAAGTTGAAATATAGAATTGCATTAGTACTGCTTTAAAACTCAATCCCTAGTTGTAACAACATTTCTATGGAAAAATAAATTCAGAATTCCAATTTAGGGTGCCAAGAACATAGTTCCTTTGAGGGACAACTCCATGCCCACTTCTCCCACTTCTTGTTTAGTTGGAGTGGGCATATTCCTAGATCCAAGGCACAACTGTGTGGCCACTGGTAGTGGCTTCCATGACTGAAGGAAATGTCTTTATTGAGGGGCTGGGGTGGTTGAATGGGGAAAATAAAAAAAGGACTGGTGTGCAGGAGCTTGAGGCATGAAGACTTCTATGTAGCCAAGGCTTCCCAGCTAATGTAAATCCCCAGAGAGCTCTCTGGGAACTCCCTTTGGGCCTCAGACAATGACCTGTCTGCTTCCCTTACCACTAATACCTCCTGTGGCTTTACATGAGGCATTTTCTCTTGCCTTTGGCTTGCCGTGAAACAGAACAGTCCTGTACACAATTCTTTTCATGTCTGATCAGTTCAATAGTTTTATTAATTTCAATTTACTAATCTCTCCTTTGATTTTCAGAATTTCTAATTTCATATTGAATAGGGTATTTTTAATTTGTTCATCTTCCAGCTGTTTTAGTTGCATGCCCAATTTATTGGTCTCCTCTATCTCTATCGTATTCATATTAGTATTCAGAGATATAAAATTTCCCCTAAGAACTGCTTTGGCTGCATCCCATAAGTCTTGGTATGTTGTCTCATTATTATCTTTCTCTTGGATGAAGATACTGATTGTTTCTGTGATTTGCTGTTGGATCCACTCATTCCTTAGGATTAGATTATGTAGCTTCCATTTAATCATTAGTCTATCTTTCCATAGCCCCTTATTACATGTAAATTTTTATTTCATCGTGATCTGAAAAGGATGCATTTACTATTTCTGCCTTTGTGCATTGGTTGTGAGGTTTTTATGCCCTAGTACATGGTCAATTTTTGTGTAGCTGCCATGTACCATTGAGAAAAAGTCACGCTCCTTTATAGTTCCACTCAATTTTCTCTAGAGGTCTACCATATCTAACTTTTCTAAAATTCTATTCACCTCTTTAACTTCTTTCTTGTTTATTTTGGATTTAGATTTATCTGATTCTGAGAGAGGGAGGTTAAGGTCTCTCAGCAGTAGAGTTGTGCTGTTTCTTCCTATAACTCACTTAACTTCTCCTCTAAGAATTTGGATGCTGTACCACTTGGTGCATATATGTTTAGTAATGATATGACTTCACAAAGTGAAAGGTCAGTGGAACTTTGCTAAATTTGGGGGATAAAAGCTGGTCTGGCCATCTGCCCCCAGGGCAAGAAAGTGGCAGAAGTGGTGATCCTGCAGCTGCCTTCACATGGCTGCTTCAGAGCTCTCAGCCTGCAGATTGCAGGGGAGCCAAGCGATCATTCAGAGGCTAAGTACTCTTGTATTAAGCTGCCTGGATTGGGATCATGGTCTTGGGTGGTGGTCCTGAGGTATATGATCAGTGAGCCAAAGCTGGTAGGGCTGAAGAGACTGCTGCCTCCTAATAGCTCTGGCAACTGAGAAAGCCCCAGTGATTTTGGACAAATCTCTCTCCTCTGGAAACAGAGGTTCACAGAGCTAAAAAGTCAAGTAGTTGACTGGCAACAAGAGCAGGCAAAGGAAGCAAAGCAAGCCCAGCAATCCAACTTTAGTTTCCTTTTCTGGGGAAAGCATGGAATGGGAGGAAGACAACACAGTCAGAACTCCCACATGAAAAGCTTCCAAGAAAAACGTGTACTGTTTACAAGCCATAGAGGAGCTTAAGAAGGATTTTGAAAAACAAATAAGAGAATTGGAGGAAAAATTGGGAAGAGAAATGAGAATGATGCAAGAAAATCATGAAAAGAGAGTCAACAACCTGACTGAAGAAAATAACACCTTAAAAAACAGATTAACTCAAACGGCAAAAGAGGCCCAAAAAGCCAATGAGAAAAAGAATGCCTTAAAGAGTTGAATTTGCCAGATGGAAAAATAATCTCAAAAGCTTTCCGAAGAGAATAATTCCTTGAGAATTATAGTGGAGCAAATGGAAGCAAATGACTTTATGATAAATCAAGATACTATTAAAAAGATCCAAACAAATGAAAAATAGGAGGTAATGTGAAATATCTCCTTGAAAAGAACCATTGACCTGGAAAATAGATTTAGGAGAGACAATTTAAAAATTATTGGACTAAATGAAAGCCGTGATAAAAAAAGAACCCAGAAAGCATCCTTCAAGAAATTCTCAAGGAAAATTGTCCTGATATTTTAGAACCAGAGGGCAAAATAGAACTTGAAAGAATTCACTGATCACCTCTTGAAAAAGATCTCAAAAAGAAAACTCCTAGGAATGTTATAGCCAGGTTCAAGCATCCCCAGATCAAGGAGAAAATATTACAAGCAGTCAAGAAGAAACAATTTGAACACTGTGGAAACACAATCAGGATAACCCAGGATCTAGCAGCTTCTACATTAAGAGATTGAAGGGCCTGGAATATGATATTCCGGAGATCAAGGGAGCTAGGATTAAAACCAAGAATC
>JAQQSW010021805.1:0-10588 GCA_028646575.1 Pseudocheirus occidentalis
ATTATGTCTATCATTGTATACTAATTTCTCCTGGTTCTGCTCTTCTTGCTTAGCATCAGTTTGTATATTCCCCTCCAGGTAAAATATGAAGTCTATCTGCTCCTTATTTCTTTTGTTTTTAATTTTTTTTGCTTTTTGGAGGGCAGTTGGGGTTAAGTGACTTACCCAAGGTCACACGGCTAAGTTTTTGTGTTAAGTGTCTGAGGTCGGATTTGAACTCAGGTCCTCCTGACTCCAGGGCCAGTGCTCTATTCACTGCGCCACCTAGCCGCCCCAAGAAAAATGAGCGAACGCTTGCTCCTCATTTGGTATAGCACAATAGTATTCCATTACATTCATATACTACAATTTGTTTAGCCATTCCCCAATTGATGGGCATCCCCTTAATATCCAATTTTTTCCAACCACAAAGAGAGCTGCAATAAATACATTTGTATGTATAGGTCTTCCTCTCACTTCTATGATCTCTTTAGGATACAACCCTAGAAGTGGTATTACTGGATCAAAGGTTATGCAATTATTTATAGTCCTTTGGGCATAGTTCCAGGTTGCTCTCCAGAATGGTTGAATCAGTTCACAATTCTACCAACAATGCATTAGTGTTCCAATTTTTCCACATCCTCTCCAGCATTTGTCATTTTCCTGTTTTGTCATCTTAGCCAATCTGACTGTTGAGATGTGGTGCCTCAGAATTGTTTTGATTTGCATTTCTCTAATCAATAGTGTTTTAGAGCATTTTTTTCATATGCTTATAGATATCTTTAATTTCTACCTCTGAAAATTGCCTGTTTATATCCTTTGACCATTTATCAATTGGGGAATGACTTGTGTTCTTACAGATTTGACTCAATTCTCTTTATATTTTAGAAATGAGGCCTTTATCAAAGACACTGGTTGTAAAAATTCTTTCCCAATTTACCACTTCCCTCTTAATCTTGATTACAATTGAGTTTGTACAGAAACTTTTCAATTTAATGTGATCAAGATAATCCATTTTGCATTTTGTAATATATATATAATATATATTCATATACATTTATAAATTATATATTTTATAAATAACTCTTACTTAGTGATAAAGTTTTCCCTACTCCGTAAATCTGACAGATAAACTATTCCTTGCTTCTCCAGATTACTTACAGTATCAGCCTTTATACCTAGATCATGCACCCATTTAGACTTGATCTTGGTATACAGCATTAGATAATGGTGTATGCCCAGTTTCTGCCATACCATATTCCAGTTTTCCCAGAAGTTTTTGTCAAATAGGGAGTTCTTATCCCAAAAATTGGGGTCTTTGGGTTAGAAATCTCCTTTTTTTAAGCATGAATTTTAACTAGGAAAAAAAAGATACAACTAGAATTTCATCTATGTATTGCAACCAATGAGATCTTTATATGCAGTTATTTGAATGATTTCCCTAATGTTTTAGCAATTGGTTTGCAACTCTCTAAAACATGTTAGATAGGCACTGAAGCCACACAATGAGCTTGATCCAGAATTTCAAAGGAGGGAGAAGAATAGTTATGTTCCATTGGAGAAATTGTGCACCACTTTCAATGATCCTAAGCTATAAACTGATACACAAACCAATCTTTGTAGCCCTAATGTTCTATCAGTGGTGCTTTCTGGTTACAATGCATGGGACATGATCTCAAAAAAAAAAGAAGAAATCAAAATGATAGGTAACACAAAAGGTGAAAGGAAGATTGATGTTGGGTGTAAGCAGCTGGTCCCAACAATCCTTGATTGGAAGAAGTAGCACAAAAGATGTTATCTGGGTAAGAGATATATGATCTAAACATTGAGGTGGGCTGGCCATGTAGTTGGAGTATAGAGATTGATAGCCCAAGAGCTTCAATTGAACCATAGAATGTGAACAGAATTCTTAAAACCCCATCAAGTTTGATGGATTCTCTGTTAGGCATTAGAGAAATACAAACTTGGATCACAAAGAATGAAAAGGTGTGCATGGGTTGCAATATGCCCCAGCACTAGGCATCTCTACATCAGTGACATCCCAGACCAACTGAAGCACTGAAGCATTGTCCCACCCAAAGAAGGAGGTGTCTTGCTCCCAGTAATATCCACCAGTGAACACCATGAAGAGTGCTGAAACATTCATCCTTCAATTTCTGTGATGGACATATAATGACTTCTCTTACCTATCTTCAGTAAGGAATCTATTCACTAGGAAAATCATGGAGAAATAAAATTATTTTCTCCTCAAATGTAGGAAGGTATGAGGAATTATTTCACAAATGGAAATAAAATCAAGACAGAGTCAGCATGTGCTTCCTTAATAAAATAAATGTGACACTATAATTGGTAGGGGAAACCAATTGCTGTTCAATCACTATACTCATAACATATACTGCAAATGATGAGCTCTACATAGATTTTGAGAACATAAACAGAAAGTTGAATTATTATCTTGGAGCTATATGAGGTGTGACCATCAAGTAGTAAATCTGGTTTTCATGTTGGTTGGCGTTTTGTTTCCAGGCATCACTTATATCTGTCTTACCAAGAACAGACAGACCAAAAAGTTCCCTCAATTATTTTTATTGATTCTCCTTCATTTTTAATGCACATGCATTCTCCCCTCTTAACATAACCTATCACCTGATCTTTGAGAGAAGCAATGAAGTAGTATGCCATATTCTTGGTATAGATTCATATAGAGCAGTTTCTGTTTGGTGTCTCAACTTTGGCCCCCAGATGATGGTCTATAGGCAGGTGTAATTTTTGGTCTTAGACTTTAAGATGGTCTTTGGGCCCCTTGCACTGAATACACATAATATTCAATTCACATTTAACAAAAATAAATTTTGCTCTTAAATTGATTCATACTCACTATTGCTACTTCATTAAATTACTTGTGTTGTCTAACATCTCTTGGTATTTTTTCTTGATTTTCATCCAGCTTGCATCACAATAAGGATATTTTTTAAATCCAGTTAATTAACTAGCATCACTATTTCGAGGAAGGTTTGAGGGAAGAAAGCCCAGCTTAGGTTGCATGAATTTTCATGTGAAACTGGACATCCTTTTTATGTTCTCCTGACAGATCCTCATATCAGTGCTTCATTACTCAATTTAAAGTGTTTTTCAGGCGGCTAGGTGGCGCAGTGAATAGAGCACCAGCCCTGGAGTCAGGAGTATCTGAGTTCAAATCCAGCCTCAGACACTTAACACAAAAACTAGTCGTGTGACCTTGGGCAAGTCACTTAACCCCAACTGCCCTCCAAAAAGCAAAAAATAAATAAATAAAGTGTTTTTCAAGACAATCAAACATTTGCATTTCCAGTATACAAGAAGAGGCAGTTTAGATAGTATAATGATTAGAGAGCATCCTCATAGTTGGGCATACATAGGTTCAAGTCTCACCACTAACACATATTGATTTTGTGACCCTAGACAAATCACTGAATTGTGTAGTACTCCCAACAACCCACTAAGTCACAAAGAAGCTGTCACCTGCATTGATAGAGAGGCTGTCCTCATCCAGAAGTTCCCCATTTCAGTGAAATCCCAGGTCTAGTCGCTTTCACTATCCATTCCTCTCCAGTTCTCTTTCTAGTTCTCTGGACTTTATACCTCAGTAACTTTCTCACCGTAGAACATCTCTTTGCCCCTAAAGTCCCCTTTTCCCATGGTGAGTGTCTCCAAAAACTTCCATTTTTTAAAGAAGGGCCCACGTGAGCTATCCTTCATTCCCTTTCCTGACTCTGCAGCCTTCAACAATATGCCCCTGTGCCAGTGCTCATACACACAAACATTTTGACTCCCTTCTATGTGTTATCTTCCCCTATTAAAATGTAAGACCCTTAAGGGAAGGGGCATTCTTTCTTTTTCCTTGTATTTCTTTTTTTTTGTCTTTTTTTTTGGAGGGCAGGGCAGTTGGGGTTAAGTGACTTGCCTGAGGTCACACAGCTAGTAAGTGTTATGTTAAATGTCTGAGGTCATACTGGAACTCAGGTCCTTCTAACTCCAGGGCCAGTGCTCTATTGGCTGCGCCACCTAGCTGCCCCCTTTTTAGCACAGTTCCTTAGCACAGTGCCAGGAACATGGTAAGCACTAAATAACTGCTTACTAACTTGACTTATGGAGTATGCCTATTAAATCATCCATTACTTTTTCTCTTTAGTGTACATGATCAGAATAGGAATCATTGAAAATTCAGTGTTTAATGTTTAATTTGTAAAACAAAGTAAATTGAGGGTGAAAGTTCTCAGTATTATATTCATCAAACTCTAGAAGAAATAGAAGTAGCAGAAATGCATCAAGGAAACTTTTCTATCATCCAACATTGAGAAAAAATTTTCATTTATTTAGGTAACTTGAGAGAAATTTAATTTTTTTATATTCCTTCTCTAAAGATATTCCATTTTGATCTGGGTAACATGCATAGTTTTCTATAACTGAATCAACTTAGCAACCCATACAATCCTTCCTGGAAATAGGGATGCTAGTTAATTAACTGGATTTAAAAATATCCTTATTTTTAAAGATATTTTTATAATAAGCAAATACTTTGGACCACTCTATATAATAGGTCTACCAGTTCCAACTGCTTCTGGGACCAGTGTGATGAGGTACCCTCCCTCCTTCACTGGATCAGATTCAGTCTTAGGGGAACCTCCATTTAATAAATTCAGGTTTCAGACCCCAGTGAGTAGTAGTTCCAAGACACCAAGAGACCAGCACTGATAAAGGGAATAGATAGTCTGACCAGAAAAGCATTCACCTACAAGATAACTATAAAGAGAAAAGAGCATGTCATACAAAGTTTCCTATTTTAACTAATTATTCATGGTTGTTACCAAGAACTAAACTCAGCTGTTTCTACCTGCTGGAATACAAGCGTTGTCAGTGTCCTGGAAATTTCAATGCCCTGAAGCAAAGTTTGATTCAGTTCATCCTAGTTAACTTTGGTTAGTGGTCACTACTGAACAATATTTCCAGAAGGACTCTTCAGTGTAAAAGAAAAGAGAAAAAAACTAATTTTGTTATTTAATAATTGAATTAGGACAGAAAATAGTGGCAATAAATGGCAATGCATGAGTGCCAAATGGGTGTTCTCTGAATGTCTGCTCTATACTGAGCATTATCTAACAATATTTCTACTATCAACCTTGAGTAAGTGGAATTCTCCCTCTGGGTAACAGCTTACTGATCTGAAAAACGAGGAAGTTAACTTAGATGAAATGTACATTCCCTTCTACCTCTAATCTCATCATCTCTGGTGTCCTGCTCCACAGAATTAGTGAGGGAAAACAAAGCACCAAATAAATGTGTGCTCTTATTATTTTCCTTATTAGTTAAGTTAATGAGTATTTATTAAGCACCTGTGAATGAGAGCAAATGGCAGGAGTAATCCTCTAAAACTCTGCTTACAAACTCTACGAGTAAACTAAACTTATTCCTTAACAGCAACTGTTGTATCCATCAGGACCAGCCTCAAATTTAGCTAATGCAACTGTGAAATTAATCCTTTAACACTGTCTTTTCTCTCTAGGTTTAGACTCTGGACTCTGTGAACTATGTCACTTTAGTTTATTATTACTAAACAAATTGTCATCTTCCACATACTATCAGATAAATAATATTTGTTCCAAAAGCATTCGACAGTTCTGGTGTCCCTATCTTTCCAGTACATAGCAGTTTGTTACATTCAAAATTCAGCCACTACTTGTCTCACAACTCTGAATCAGAGAGTAATTGCTTCAGTAACTGTTCTGCTTACAACTCTATCCTGACTTAACACAGCAATAAACTTGAGAGAGATGGTACATTACAGTTGTGAAGATTGGTTAGGGGCCACCTAATTCAAGACCAATCCAAATCCTAATAGCCTTTGAATTGGTCATTTGAACCTCCCCTTAAACATCTCCAGTTCTGGAAAACAAAGATGCAGCCCCTCCCCTTATTACTCATAATAACAATTACAATCCCTGCCCTTATTAAAATAATCTAATAGGTTCCAAAACAGGGACACATATAACTATGGTACAAATTTGAATGTGATGATTATATTAGAGGTACAAAACGGAATAATAACTCTAAATTCTGGACAAGATTATTACTGGTATGAAGGAAGAAAAGTAGTAAAATATCATAATAGAAAAATAAGAGACTGGGACCAGATTCTGAAGATCTTTGAAGCCTAAAGTGTTTGTACTACATTTGTGGCTGTGGGAAGGCAATAATGATTGTTTAGCAGATTTGGAGATACGATTGGATCTGTTAAAAAAATATATTCATAAACCAATAACTTGTAAAGTAAGTTAGAAAAAAGAGAGATTAGAAGTCAGAGGAACCAGGACTTCCAGAAGCCAAGATAGCAGAGTAAGCATGGGTCACTCTCACCCTCCTTTATTGACTTTGAAAAACCCAAAATATATCTCCCCAGGAAAAATCCTGGAACAGTTGAGCCAACAGAAAGACAGAGTGCAGCAGTCTTTTTGCCGGGGAGACTTAGGGGATTAATGGGAAAGGTCTTTCTTGCTGTAATGGAATGGGAATAGTACAAGACAGGAGGCATTCCAGAGAGCCAGTTGCAAGCCCCACCTCAGTAAACCATCAGGTGATCCTGAGTCCCATGGGGGTAGATCAGGCAAGCACCAACACCAGGATACCCCCCTCCCACCTACGTGTCTTGGCACAGCCAGGGGAACTGGCAGACTCAAGCTCAGAGAACCACCACATAAGCAGGTGGATAGGCATTCACCAGCAGCTGAAATTACCCTTGCTTTAGCACAGCCCCAATGAGGAGGTGTCCTCCAGTGACCAGTTCACCTCCCCACCACCCCGTGTAAGCTTCTGTGTAGCCTTGGGAAGCATGCAGAAATGTCACCTGGCCTTGGCACACAACAGCCACTGCCACCAGCTCCAATTCAGCACCAGGTAAGCTACCAGATCTCTATAGCTTCCAGATGCCAGCATGTGAGACCCAGGACACAATGCCAGTGACCAGGTCCCTGACCCCCAGCACAAGAAGCTTGGGACAGTGTCCCCTGCCCTAGAAGCAGAGATGAACTTTAAAAGCCAGAAAAAAGGCAAACACCGCAAGCAAAAAACAATGAAGGAAAACAATAACCATAGGGAATTATTGTGATGACAGGCTGGAATAGGAATGGGTATCTGAAGATCTTCTCTGCCCCCTTGGCCCCTTGATAGGCTTAAGTGAATCCGAGAACCTTTCTTGATCTGAAAATATATTCTGCCCCCTGATACCCACCCACACCTTGTTATTTTGTGATTGGGCAATGGGTAAGAGGGTTGTGACATTCTCTGACCCAGGAGAAGACTATATATATATATATATATATATATATATATATATGTGTGTGTGTGTGTGTGTGTGTGTGTGTGTGTATATATATATATATGTGTGTGTGTGTGTGTGTGTGTGTGTATACACATATTTATTTATTTATTTATTTACTTATTTATATACCCTGATGTGAGGTTTTGCTTTGGGGCTCACTTTGGGAAGAGTTGTGTGATTTAGCCAGATGAGACTCTGGACAGCCATTGAGGCCCCCAGCTTTGTAAACCCAGATGTTGGTGCTTCCCTCTCTGGTAACTAACTAGTTATGGATGCAATGATCAGACAGCTAGAAGCCCTGTCTGCTGATCTGTTTCTCTCTCTGTATTTTTTTCTTGTCTGCTTGTAATTTCTGTTTTTATTCTCTAAAATTCAGGGTACTGATTTTTTCCCCTCAACTAGGTAAATTACATATGCTTGATTAAAGTAAGATTGTTAACCCTTTTTGAGTTACTTTCCTTTAGAAAAGCACATCAAAGAACTTGTGCCAGCAGCCATCCTGGGTATGCTAGGGTGCTTGCTGATACACAGGAAAAATCAAAACACAAACTTAAAAGAGTACAGCATTGTTAATATATCCATATCAGAAACCTCAAAGGGAAATATGAACTAGTTTCAAGCCCCAAAAGCCTTCTTGAAACAGCTCAAGAAGGATTTTAAAAGACAAACAAGAAAGGGAGAAGAGAAATTGGGAAAATAAATAAGAGTAATGCAAGAGAAAATCAAGAGCTTGGGAAAGGAAGGACAAAAATTAATTGTAGAAAACAATTCTTTTATAACGTACAATTGGTAAACTATGGAGTCTAAATGCAAAGCAAAGGATATTATTTGTTCTCTTTGCTTTGTTTCATTTTTTCTTTCTATTTGTTTCTTCCACTCCTAATTATTCATTACAATATGACTAATGTGAAAATATGCTTAATAATAATGTATATGTAGAACTTTTATCAGATAGCACACCATCTTGGGGAGGTGGAAAGGGAAAGAGGTGGAGAAAATTTAAAACTCAAAAACTTGTGGAACTGAATGCTGAAAACTAAAATTAATTAAATTGGTTTAAAGAAAACATAAAATTGGCAAAATGGCAAAGGATGAACAAAAGCTAAGTGAAGAAAATAATTTGTTAAAAATTAGAACTGGGCAAGTAGAAGCTAATGTCTCTGTGAGAAATCAAGAAGCAGTTAAACAAAATCAAAAGAATGAAAAAAAATGAAGAAAACATAAAATATATCATTGGAAAAATAATTGACCTGGAAAATAGATCCAGGAGAGATAATTTGAGAATTATTGGTCTGCTTGAAAGCCATGATCAAGAAAAAAAGCCTGAATAGCATCTTTCAAGAAATCATCAAGGAAAACTGCCCTGAGGTTCTAGAACCAGAGGGTAAATTAGTCATCCAAAGAATCCACCAATCACCTTCTGAAAGAGACCTCATATTGAAAATGCTAAGGACTACTGTAAACAAATTCCAGAATTATCAGGTCAATGAGAAAATATTGCAAGCAGCCAGAAAGAAGCAATTTAAATATCATGAAACCACAGTCAGAATTACACAGGACCTTGCAGCTTCTACATTAAAAGATGAGAGGGATTTAAATATGATATTCAATATGGCAAAGGAGCTTGGATTTTAACAAAGAATCAACTAACCAGCAAAATTTAGTGTAAAATTTCAGGGCAGGAGACAGATGGGCATTCAATGACATAGGGGACTTCCAAACCTTCCTGATGAAAAGACCAGAGATCAATGTAAAATTTGATCTTCAAATACAGGACTCAAAAGAGTCATAAACAGGTAAAGAGGAAAGAAAAAAAATGAACGTTATTCAATAAGGACAAATAGTTTACATCCCTACATGGGAAGATGATACATGTAACTCGTGAAAAATAAAATTTATTATTTATTATTATACAAAGACAAAGCACATGGGTATAAGTTCACTTTGATGTAATGATAAAAAAAATCTAATTGAGTGGTGAAAAGGCATTATAAAGAGAGAAGATGAAAGGAAGAAGCCAAAAGGGGTAAATTGTATCATATAAAGAGTCCCAAAGACCCATTACAATAGAAGGAAAGAAGGGAGGGAGATAACTGTTGTTTGAACCTTATCTCATGGGATTTGGCTCAAAGAGGTAATAACATACTCAGGAATAGAAATCTCACTTACCTATAGGAAGTCGGAGGGGAAAGAGGAGGAAGCAGGGATGGGCTTAAAAGGGAGGAAAGGGAGGAAAGAAGTAGTACGGGGAAGGGGAAAGAAAAAGGAGGGGGCTGATAGAAGGAAGGGTAGATTGAGGGAGGCAGTAGTCAAAAGCAAAACACTTATGAGAAGGGAAAGGGAGAAAGGAGAGAGGAAATAGTAAACAGTATGGGAGGAATAGGATGGAGAGAAAGACAGAGATAGTAACCATAACTGTAAATGTGAATGTGATAGGTTCTCCCATAAAACAGAAGATGATAGCAGAGTGAATTAAAAAGCACAAGCCTACAATATGTTGTTTACAATAAATGCATTTGAAAGAGGGATAGACAGAGTAAAGGTAAAAGGCTGGAGAAGAATATTATGCTTCAGTTGAAGTTAAAAAAAAAGCAGGGGTGCAATCTTAATCTCAACCAAAGCAAAAGCAAAACTAGATTTAATTAAAAAGAGATAAGGAAGGAAATTGCATCTTGCTAAAGGCACCATAGACAATGAAATAATGTCATTACTAAACATATATGCACCAAGTAGTATAGTATTCAAAATCTTAGAGGAGAAGTAAAGGGAGCAAGAGGAAGAAATAGACAGCAAAATTAGATCTCACTTACCTATAGGAAGTGGGAGGGGAAAGAGAAGAAAGCAGGGATGGGCTTAAAAGGGAGGAAAGGGAGGAAAGAAGTAGTAGTAGTAGGGAAAGAAGCATGAGAAGATAAACATGGGAAAGAAATCATAAGGAACTTGTCAAATTTGAATTGTTTACATGCCAATATGGAAAAACAATAATAGTAACTTATGAAACGTTTTTTAGCATGAAGATAGGTGAAGGGAATACAAATGTATATATATATGTATACTTACACATAGGTCCATATAGGAGTCTATATATGCATATGAATATATATCTGATCATGTGTGTATAGGTGTATATAGAGGGTATAGGATGAATTGAATGTGAAGGGATACCTTAAAAGGCAAAATTCTGAGATGGGAGAGGTCTAGAATGAGAGGAGACAGGGAGAGACAAAATGGGATTAATTATCCCATAGAGATGAG
>JAQQSW010021806.1:0-10588 GCA_028646575.1 Pseudocheirus occidentalis
TTTGGTTTTTGTTTCTCTTTTCTCATTGTTCACTCCATTGGCTACTACACCTATACAACCAGACTATTGTACAATGTGAAAGAGTTTGCAGATCCTATACATGATTGTATGCCACCATGGCAGGGGTGGGGAGTGGGGAGGAAGGGGAGAAAAATCTGAAACTCAAGTGCTTCTGGAACTGAATCTTGTAAACTAGTAAACAAACAAGTCAATAAAAAATTAAAGATAAAAATAAAAATAAAATAACTGACCTGGAAAAATAGGTTAAGGAGAAGGAATTTAAGAAACCTTGGACTCGGGGACAGAGCCAAGATGGTGGCATAGAAGCAGAAAAACTCCATGGCTCCCCCTATAACCACGTCAAATACCAGTAAAATATTACTCTAAACAAATTTTACAGCTACATAACCCACAAAGTGACAGAGATAAACAAATCTCCCACTGAAGGCAGCCTGGCAGGCCCCATAGCCTGCTGGGAGCTGGGCCCAGCCCCATGTGAGGCCACAGGTTTTAGACCCAGGGTGGCCCCAAAAAGTGGCTGCAGCAGACTTTAGGAGAGTAGATGACCAACAGCAGTGGCAGTTTCCAGAATTATCAACCCATAAATACCAAAGAAAAAATGAGAGGTCAGTATAGAACTCCTTTGGAACTGGGGGGGGGGCAGAGGAGCAGGAACAGCCCCTGCCCCTGGA
Organism: Pseudocheirus occidentalis; assembly: GCA_028646575.1. Lineage (NCBI taxonomy): Eukaryota > Metazoa > Chordata > Mammalia > Diprotodontia > Pseudocheiridae > Pseudocheirus > Pseudocheirus occidentalis. The sequence goes on from JAQQSW010021806.1 coordinate 693, forward strand.
GCTAGAAGTGGTGGAGGTGTGGTGGCCCTGCAGCCACCTTGACATGGCTGCTTCAGAGCTCCTGGCCTGCAGACTGTAGGAGGGGCAAGCAACCATTCAGAGGGTAATTGCTCTTGCCTTAAACTGCCTGGATCTGGACCCCAGTCTTGGGTGGTGGTCCTGAGGTGTGTGACCAGTGAGCCAGAGTTTGTGGGGGCTGCAGAGCCAGAATCCTCCTAATAGCTCTGGCAGCTACAAAAACCCCAGTGATTTGGGACAAAACTCTCCCCTCTGGAAGCAGAGTTCTATAGTGGCAAAGAGCTCAAAAGTCAAGTAATTGAGTGGCAACATGAGCAAGCAAAGGAAGTAAAGCAAGCACGGCAATCCAACTTTAGATTCCTTTTGGGGGGACAAAAAGGATCAAAGCATGGAACGGGAGGAAGACAACACAGTCATAACTCCTGCATCAAAAGCTTCCAAGAAAAATATGAACTGCTTAGAGGCCATGGAGGAGCTCAGGAAGGATTTTGAAAATCAAGTAAGAGAATTAGAGGGAAAATTGGTAAGAGAAATGAGAATAACGCAAGAAAATCATGAAAAAAAGAGTCAACAACCTGACTAAAGAAAATAACACCTTAAAAATAGATGAATTCAAATGGCAAAAGAGGTCCAAAAAGCCAATGAGGAGAAGAATGCCTTAAAAAGCCAAATTTTCCAGATAGAAAAAGAAGCTCAAAAGCTCACTAATGAGAATGATTCCTTCAGAATAAGACTGGAGCAAATGGAAGCTAATGATTTTATGAGAAATCAAGATGCTATTAAACAGATCTAAACAAATGGAAAAATATAAGGCAATGTGAAATATCTCATTGGAAAAACCACTGACCTAGAAAATAGATCCAGGAGAGATCATTTTAAAATTACTGGACTACCTGAAAGCCATGATCAAAAAAAGAACCTAGAAGGCATCCTTCAAGGAAAATTGCCCTGATATTTTAGAACCAGAGGGCAAAATAGAAACTGAAAGAATTCACCCATTACCTCTTGAAAAAGATCCCAAAAAGAAAACTCCTAGGAATATTATGGCATTCCCAGATCAAGGAGAAAATATCATGAGCAGCCTAGAAGAAACAATTTGAACATTGTGGAAACACAATTAAGGTAACAGAGGATCTAGCAGCTTCTACATTAAGGGATAAAAGGGCATGGAATATGATATTCCAGAGGTCAAAGGAGCTAGGATTAAAATCAACAATCACCTATCCAACAAAACTGAGTACAATGTTTCAGGGGAAAATATAGTCATTCAATGAGGTGGAGGACTTTCAAGCATTCTTGATGAAAAAATCAGAGTTGAATAGAAAATCTGACATTCAGCTACAAGAAGCAAGAGAAGCAGGTAAGAAGGTAAACAGGGAAAAGAACTCATAAGGAACTTATCAAAGTTGAACTATTTATATGCCTACATAGAAAAACTATAATTGTAACTTATAAAACTTTTCTCAGTATAAGGATAGTTGAAGGGAATATATATGTGTGTGTGTGTGTATACATACATATATACATGTATACATACATATATGTCTATATAGGAGGGTATACCTGCGTATGAATACATATGTGTGTGTGTGTGTGTGTGTATATATATGTGTGTGTGTGTGTATATATACACACACACACATATATATATATATATACACACACACACACACACACACATGATATTTAAAAGGTGAAATTGAGAGATGAGAGAGGAATATGAGAGGAGATGGGGAGAGACAGAATGGGGTAAATTATTTCATACAGAAGAGGCAAGGGATAACTGTTACAATGGAGGGGAAGAACAGGAAGGCAAAAGGGAATGGGTCAACCTTACTCTCATTGAATTTGGCTTAGGTAGGGAATTACATACACTCTAAATTGGGTATCTTGCCCTACAGGAGAGTAGGGAGGATGAGTATGAGAGGGAGGATGATGGAGGGGAGGGGAGGGAGGGAGGGTAGTGAGAAGCACACACTTTTGAAAAGGGACAGGGTCAAAGGAGAGAACAGAACAAGTGGGGGGCAGGATAGGAAGGAGGGAAATATAGTCAATCTTTCACAATATAACCACTATGGAAATATTTTGCATAACTATATATGCACAACCTATATTGAATTGCTTATCTTCCCAGTAAGGGTGGGTGACGAGGGAGGAAGGAAAAGAATCTGGAATTCAAAGTTGTAAAATCAAATGTTTAAAAATATTATTATTGGGGGTGGCTAGGTGGCGCAGTGAATAGAGCACCGGCCCTGGAGTCAGGAGTACCTGAGTTCAAATTCGGCCTCAGACATTTAACACAAAAAACTAGCTGTGTGACCTTGGGCAAGTCACTTAACCCCAACTGCCCTCCAAAAAGCAAAAAGCAAAAACAAAAACAAAAAAAAGATTAATCAAAAAAAATTATTATTATTACTACTACTATTACTATTTACATGCAACTGGGAAATAAGATACACAAGTACTGGGGTATGGAAATCCATCTTGCCCTACTGGAAAGTGGGAGGAGGGATGGGGGAGGATATAGGAAAGCATAGATTAGGGGAGGGGGTATACAGTGGGATCGCTGTTTTGGGGTGGTGGGTAGGGGAAAGATGAGGAGAAAATTTATAACTCAAAATCTTGTGGAAATGAATGATGTAAACTAAAAATAAACACAAATTTTAATTAAAAAGAAAAGAAAAGAAACCTTGGACTCCCTGAAAGCCATGTTTAAAAAAAATAAAGCCTAGAAACTATCTTTCAAGATGTCATCAACAAAAACTGTCCAGATCTATTAGAATCAGAAGGCAAAGTAATTGAAAGAATCCACTGATCACTTACTGAAAGGAACTCCAAGAGGAAAAATGCAGAAATGCCCTAGTCAAATTTCAAAGCTCTCAGATGAAATAAAAAAATACCACAAGCATCCTGAGAGAGGCAGTTCAAGCACCAAGGAACTACACTGAGGGTCATACAAGACTTGGCAGCTTCTATGAAACACCAGAGATCTTGGAATATAATATTCAAAAAGGTGAAAGAGATAAGCTTAGAGTCAAAAATAACTTAACATGTATAGCTGAGTATAATCTAGCGGGGAGTAAAATGGATCTTTAATGGAAGAGAGTTAAATAATAAAAACAGGGGTCTGGGAGTCAGGCTGGTTCTGTTCCAAGGGTTTAAGAAGGGAAATAGGAGGGAAACATTTGTGTAGAAAGGAGGAAGAAAGGGGTTGAATTTGCTAATTCTCATTATCAGAGAGAGGGAAAAGAAAATATAAATATGGTGGAAGGGGTAAAGGGAAGAAATGGGCATCAGCTGAACCTCACTTATTTGAAATGGGCAAAAAAGGGTTTAACACACAGAATTCAGTGTAAAAAAAAATACATTAAATTCAACAAGGGAACAACCAAGGTAAAAAGAAAGAGGAATTATGAGGGAGGATAATAAAGGGAAGAAACAGTTACAAACAAAATAAACTTCTTTATCCTGAAGGATTAAAAAGGGAGGAAGAAGAAAGCAAAACAAAGAATCTAAGGGAGGTAGTACAAAAATGTGGTATATGAATTAATAAGAAGTGACAATAGAGACAATTTCCAAGAAACTGTGGAAGTATGAATGGATACAGAGTGAAGTGAACAGAACCAGAAGAACAAGGTATATACAAGGATGGCAATGCTCTCAAGAGAAATCACTTTGGAAGACTTATGAATGCTGACCAATGCAATGCCTAGGCCCACACCTCCAGGAGATCTGTGAAAAAGCAAGCTATCCACCTTAGGACAGAGAAGAGATAGACAGAAGGTGCAGAAGGTGTACATTTCTGGACACAGACACTGTATGGATTTGTGTTGCTCAGCAATGCTTATTAGGTAGAGGAATTTCTGCCCTTTGTTAGTCCTAGTTAAGAGAGGAAGAGCAGCAACAGCAACACCAAGAAAGAAACCAAGAGACAAAGATTAGGGTAGAGAGAAAGGGAGAGAGGCGAGAGAGAAAAAGGGAGACAGAGAGAGAAGGGGGAAAGGGGAGAAAAGAGACAGAGGGAGAAGAAGAAAGAGCATGCCACTGTACTTTTTTTAAATGCATAGAGAACAAGGGAAAGAACAGAAGGAAATACAGTCAAGCAGGAGAGTTTTTTAAGTAACAGGTAGATTTATTAATACTAATTAATTATTTGTAATATTTATAACACTACTTATATATTATATAATACTATAATATTTATAATACTAATTAATACATATTAATTATGTACTTATTAAAAATGCAAGCTGTATGAAAATGGAAACTCACAGCTTCACACAGAATTCTTTCTTTGTATTTTGTTATGTGCATGAAGATTCTTTTTCTAGTGTTTAAAGAGCAGAATTTTAAATTTAAAAAGGTAAATGAGAGTTAACTGGACCATGGGGCTATTCACCTCACCACCACTGTGAACCCTAGACTAACATTCCCTTCCCCAGCCACTATTTTTCCCCCAACTGGTATCATTCCTCTGAACTTTCTCATCATGCTCCAGGAACATCTTCCTCCTGCAACATCAGATTGGTACTCACACTCTGTCCCTGGGACACCTCTATTTTGGTGTGGGGAACAAACAGAGAACTCCTCTCAAAATCTTCATTGAAGGAGGGTGCCCCGGCCACCCATTTCTTCATTTCCCAACTAGCTGCACTCCTCTAGAATGTCATCATCATGCTCCCACTAGATACCTTCCCCATTTCTCTCCATACCCCTCCCCTTTACCAACTTCTTTGTGTGTTGTCTTCTCTCATTCGATTGTAAATTTTTTGAGGGCAGGAACTGTCTTTTACGTATTTGTATCCCCAACAATCTGTACAGGGCCTGCTACATATATACTAAGTACTTAATAAATATTTATTAACTATTTCCTTATGTGTTGGCTCCCCATATTGGCTTCTTGAAGGCACAGACTGAGGAATGCAGTAGGTGCTTAATAAAAGCTTTTCCATTCATTCATTTCATAAGGTACATTCATTCAATGACCTTATCTCCTGAATCAGTGGTTCACAACCTTCCTAATCCCGCAACCCTTTAATACTCGTATGTGGGTGTATCTACATGTGAGTGGACCTGCCTGGAGATGTTATAGAGGAGCAGTGTCTCGGTTCCTAAGACCATCGGAAATATGTGTTTTCCAATGGTCTTAGGCAACCCCTGTGAAAGGGTCATTCGACCCCCAAAGGGGTCATGACCCACAGGTTGAGAACTACTGTCCTAGATCATAAAGTGTACCTTGAATATCAGCCTTCCACATGGCTCAAGGTGTATCAGCACACAGCTGTGTTTTAAAGAATCAACACCCAGTCTTTGTTTTGGCTTAAATTACAGTCATGTCTATACCACAATATAACAGATAACCATACTTAAACATGCTACCACACCATAACTATTTGAAAGCAACTGGCTTAGCTTATTAAAAACAAAAAAAGAAAAATATCAAGAAACTATACTGTCCAATCACAAATTATCAAGCCTCAAAGCATCAAGGCATCTAAAATGAGAAAACAGGACAGAGACCTAGAGCAGAACAGCTGGGGGGACTCCAGCTTCCATTCAGGTCTCTCCCCTCCCAAGAGAAGCTAGTAGGGTCAAGATACTCTATGGCACTACAGCCACTCAAAAATTATACCTATGAAGCCTCCATTGTTATTTTCATCTTTATTAGCAAGACAAAAGACACAAAGAGTTTTGAAGAAAAGGCATTTGATGCGATAAAATTTATTGAAAGCACAACCATCAGAACATTTTGCCACCGTCAACCTGGGTTTCTCTCCTGGAAAGACATATATACTGAATGCAAAGTGAGTATGCCTAGAAAACAAGGGGGCATACAAAAATAGAACACACGTGGCCAGAGTACACATGTGAAGAAATCCACAATAAAACAGAAACATGAATAAAGCATGTGCACAAAGGGGCGGCCACAATCATGTGAACACAGAACACCTAGGAGCACTCCCTATAGAGGCATCACTTATAGGAGACAGCATATGGAGTAAAGTCCCTGGACACAACTTCATGTGGAGTAACACTAGGAGCAGGTAGTGCACAAGGAGGAGCATGCACAGTGAAAACATCAGGCAAAGGCTCCTCTCCAGCAAAAGTGATGGAAGGGCTCCCTCTTGGAAGCACGTGTAGAGGGGCTGCTGAAGGGACAGGCAGCATGTATGGAACAGCACCAGCCTGAATAGGCAGTGCATAAGGAGCTCCAATTTGGACTCCTACATGGACAGGCAGGATGGGTGGAGGGACACACACTGGAGCAGGCAGCACATAGGGCTGGGTTCCCACACGGCAATGATTTTTTTCTTTTTTTTTTATTGACTTGTTTGTTTACTTTTAGGTTACAAGATTCTGTTCCAGAGTCACTTGAGTTATAGATTTTTCTCCCCTTCCTCCCCATCCCCCACCCCACCCCCCATGGTGGCATACAATCATGTATAGGATCTGCAAGCTCCTTCACATTGTACAATAGTCTGGTTGTATAGGTTGTATAGGTAGCACCTGGAGTAGGACACACACTTGAAATGGCTCCAAGCCATGGGACACATACCTAGAAGTGCTCAGGCAGAATCAAATAGGGAGGAGGAAAGGTAGGCATGCAACATACACTGGGTGGCACCCACAAGGACAGCACAGGAGGCAGGAGAGCCACCTGGATTGGCACCAAAGGGATGTAAGTGTAAGGGTACACATATAGGGAAGGCATTTGGAAAGATATAGCTGTTGGGCTATGTGTTGCCAGACCACACAAGTGGAAAAGCAATGTATACCTCACACCCTGCAAGCCTGACAATGTTTTGGGGCATCTGTAAACTGCTCCAACTATCTGCTTCTCTGGTCTTGAAAAGCATAAAATCTTTGCTGGGCTCAGTGCTCCACTGATACCACATAGTTCTTAGTCAGGGCTCTGTTGGGTATGAAGGAGGGCACAGAGTTTCTCCCTGCTCCCACTTTCCAGGCCTCAACCAGACCCCTTAGCTGAGGTGTTATGTCATCCCCAGAAGACGAGTGGGCTCTGCCATCACTGTCTCTGAGCCCAGAGACCAGGAGGTTTTCAGTCAAGGGCCTTCCAAACCCAGGCATCAGACTAAGAAATCCTTAGTGGCTTTCTCTCCACCAGGAAAGAAAGCAATCCCTTCCCTCAGTCTTGGTTACATGGGGCTTTGAGAATCTTTGCCTTGAGGGGTCAAGCTCTCTGAGAACACAGACTAAGTAGCCAATTGGACTAGCCACAGACTTAAGTAGCTACAGGTTTTATGAATCTGTTTGTGAATGTAGGTCAAGAACAATGTCTCTGTCACAAGCACCTATCTGACTTAGGGTTAAAAAATCCCTTTCTGCTTTTCAGAGTCAACTGTGGACTAGCATCCTGAAGACCTTCCCCCCATCCTAATAGTCTTTACCACCAGGAGCCAAGTTATGTTTTTCTTTTTTTAAGTAGAAAACACTAATTAGCCTAAGATTCCACAGGCAGTTAATCTGTCTTGGAGCTTTTCTGTACTGTATAAGAGGCAAGGGTTTTGTCCAAAATTCTCTGACTAGGTTTATAAAATCCCCTCCAACTTCAGTTAAGCCCCAAGAGCTATCCTGAACACCTTGAAAACCATTTTAGGGGCTGCTTTTCCAAAACTACCCTGGTCTAGGTCTCAGATACTGTTTTTCTCCCCACCAAGATCCACTGGTCTCCAAAACAAATGAAAGGGAGGGAAAAACATCAAGTATTTTTAAACATCTAGGTGGATAAGAGGGAAAATATCAACCTCTATTTCAATCCCTTCTTCCAAATTCCTGCCTTTTTTAGGAATCCTTGTGCAGCAGTGAGCCTTCGGGACTTGGAGCAACCCTAGGTAAGGAGAGTGTGCAGGAATATCACAGTGACCAAGGGGTTAAATTAGCTGATGGGGACCCGTGACCAAGAATTAGCTCCTGCTCAAGGATAATAAGTCTAATATGTACCTGGTAGCTTATATAAAAGCTGTCTGGACTTTTAAAATAAAGATTAAAATGTAAGAAGGAGGGTTAGGGTAACACTAGGACTGCTGAGACCCACAGGTTCTTACTAATTGATAAAATGGGATGGGGCAAAGAGTTGAAAATTGAGGGGATGCCCATCAATTGGGGAATGGCTGAACAAGTTGTAGTATATGAATGTAATGGAATACTACTGTGCTATAAAAAATGATGAGCAGATAGATTTCAGAAAAACCCGGACTTAAATGAACTAACTGATGCTGAGTGAAGGGAGCAGAACCAAGAGAACATTGTACACAGCAACAGCAACACTGCTTGATGATTAACTATAACAGATTTAACTCTTCTCAGCAATAAAATGATCTAAGACAATTCCAAAAGACACATGATGGAAAATGCTAACCACATCCAGAGAAAGAACTATGGAGTCTGAATACAGATCGAAGCATACATACTATTTTCACTTTTTTTGTTTTTTCTTCTTCATGATTTTTCCCTTTTGTCCTGATTCTTCTTTCACAACATGACTAATGTGGAAATATGTTTGGCATAATTATACATGTATGGTCTATATCAGATTACTTGCTGTCTTAGGGAGTAGGGAGAGGAGGGTGGGATGGAGGAAAATTTGGAACTCAAAATTTTACAAAAATAAATGTTGAAAACTGTCTTTATGTGTAATTGGGGAAAAATACTATCAATTTTTTAAAAAAGGAGAAAGGGAAGAAAAAATAAATTAACGCGATAATTTTGCATATTTGAAAGTTACACATATATTAGCAATTTCATGTACTATGTTATGGAAATGTTTGTATTATTCCATAAATTTTTTAAAAAGTAGAAGCAAAAGTCCCAAGGGGGAGAGAGGACAAGGAAGGAAATATAGGGAACCTCAGGCCCTGGTTTGGCAGAAAGATATTTTTCCATGGGAAACATTAAAAACAAAACAATACAACTCTTTTGCAAAGGTGGGGGGGGGATGGCTGTGTAATACTGCATAAAATGGAGGACCTGATTTATAGGTACCTTAATTTTGTTGAATTCTTCTCTCCTATGGTCTTTCTTTTTTTGTAATTATTTTATTTATTTTCTTGTTTACATCATTAATTTCCACAAGATTTTGAGTTACAAATTCCCCATCTTTCCCCTACCCACAACCCCAAAACAGCAATCCCACTGTAAAGCCCCTCCCCCAATCTGCTCTCTCTTTTGTCTTCCTCTATCGCCCCTCTAACTTTCTGGTAGGGAAGGATGGGTCTTCCTACCCCAGTGCCTGTATATCTTAATTCCCAGTTGCATGTAATTAATTATATATATATATATGTATAATTTTTTTTAACATTTGATTGTAGAACTTTAACTTTTAGATTCTTTGGGTTCCTCCCTCATCACCCACCCCACTGGAAGGACAAGCAATTCCATACAGGCTGTACATGTCCAATTACGCAGAACATCTCCACAGTGGACATATTGTGGGAGACTGATTATATATCCCTCCTTCCTATCCCGTTCCCCCCTCCCCCACTTGTTCTATTCTCTGCCCTGTCCCTGTCCCTTTACAGAAGTGTGTGCTTCCAGCAGCCCTCCCTCCCCCACCCTGTCCTCCCCTCCATCATCCCACCTTTCATCCCCATCCCCCCTACTCTCATGTGAGGCAAGATACCCAATTTAGAGTTTATGTCATTCCTTCCCTAAGGCAAATTCAATGACAGTAAAGTTGACCCTTTCCCTTTTGCCTTTCTGTTTTTCCCCCATTGTAACAGTTATCCCTTGCCTCTTCTATATGGGATGATTAATCCCATTCTGTCTCTCCCTGTGTCCTCTCATTCTATTCCTCTCCCACCTCAGAATTTCACCTTTTAAAATATCATCCCTTCCTATTCAATTGATCCTGTGCCCTC
>JAQQSW010021807.1:0-10587 GCA_028646575.1 Pseudocheirus occidentalis
AAGTCTTCAGGACTGACATGTTACACTGTCTTAACTCACACTGACCTCATAATTCATTAAAAAAAACAAACAAACAACAATTGAAGAGTCATCCAATCATTCAAATCACATCTTTTGGATCCTACTTCTGTTATTCTGCATGTTAGCCACCCCCTTCCCAAGTTCAAACCATCTACAAACCATGCCTTCAACCACTTCATCCAAGTTACTGATGCAAATGTTGGACAGAATAGGATTAGGATTAATTACCAGAGCACTCTAATAAAGACATACCCATAAATGTTTCCTCCTTGTTATTCAGCCATTTCTAAATCCCTTCAATTCTCATCTACCTGCTGTAAATGAGCTTCATCCATTTCCATATGATGTGTGTATGTTTATGTGTGTATACACAGATGCATATATATTTATAATTTATCATATATGTGTATATGCATGTTTATATATATTTATATGCATATATATTATCACAGGGAAACAAGAATAATTAAAAGCACTGCACTTTTATGCACATCCCATAATCTTCTGACTGTTCAATTCTGGGGCTCTGTTAGTTCAACATCTGCTAAATATGTATGTATTTACAGTTCAGTTCTATGAGCTACCCATAGAATTTCATATCATGGTCTATACAATTAAACATGCTTTCAATTAATTAGTATTTCTTCTATAAAAAATTAAGATGGGGTGGCTAAGTGGCACAGTGAAAAGAGCACCAGCCCTCGAGTGAGAAGGACCTGAGTGCAAATCCAACCTCAGAAACTTAACACTTAGTAGCCTTGTGATCTTAGGCAAGTCACTTAACCCCAATTGCCTTGCCTTTCTCCCCTCCAAAAAGCAAAAACAAAAAAAATTGTAAAAATTAGGATAAACTCTTAAGAAATCATGGATCTCATTTAGAGAGCTTTATGATGTTATAGGGTTTAATGAAATTTTCACAATGTCATCTGCAAACAAGAGAATCTAAAAGTCTTCATCATTTATAGGGAAATCAGATTTTCATATGAACTCTGTTCTAGACACCATTTAATAGTAGGGAAAATTTCTTCTTGTTTTTTACCATTTTCAAAATTAAAAATCAGAGATGATGAAACAAAGTTATCCCTGATGTTTGGTCTTTCAAAAATATTATATAATTTTTCACATTCCAGAGGACATTTTTGAAGAGGTTTTCTAAGGAGACATTTTTTCTGTACTGGATCAACTGAATTTTTTGTATAATCGATGAAGAAGAAGTATAGTGGCTTCTTATATTCTATACATCTATCAATCAGTAGTGCCTTCTGCTATATAATGTTATATATGTATATATCATATATAATATCTACACATACAAACTTGCTTGTCCCCTTCTCATACCTTTAAAGACACCCAATGTATGTGATGATTATTTTCATAAAGATTAGTAGTTATTGATATCTTAATTATTTTTCTTTAGTAGCAATATCATCTATGATTTTTCCAGGTGTTTACAAAAAAGATGAATAATTATTTAATTTGCTTGATTATGTTTTCTTCAGTAGCATATCCTGTCTGATTTTTTCCAGGTGTTTGTGAGTGTACCACCCTATTAGATTTCCTGACAACTATTCCCTCAACCCCTTCAAACTGTGTCATCTTTAGCATAAACCAATCTTCTGTGCATCCTTGGTCTGCTCCAAAACCTCTTCCTTCATGTCTAGGTGGTACAGAAGCTTTAATTAAAAACAATATTTATTAATAGAGCGCTGGACCTGGAGTCAGGAAGACCTGAGTTCAAATTTGGTCACAGACACTCACTTGGTGTGACTCTGAGCAAGTCTCTGCTTGCTTCAGTTTCTCTAAGGGAAATATGAAGGGCTTCCTTTATATCTACCTCCTAGATCTCTTGTAAGGGTCAAAGAAGATCATGGTTTTAAAGCCCTATTTAAATGTTACCTGTTATTGTTATTACTAGTACTATTTTTAGTGACTTTTCTACCTCCTCATTTGGTGAGGTTAGAGTCTAGATATGTTGACTCTATTGTCACTGACAAAGAAAACAGTTTGCTACAGAAATCTTGACAGATGTTTTCCTTTCTTGCTGTTCATTAATTTTCCTTGTAATTTCATCCTTAAATGTTATCATATGATTTCATTTAATTGGGGCTTTTCCCAAGCTGACAATAAATCTGTTTCTCCTTCCACAGTTTCTTGCTGTTTTATGGCAGGTAGATTATACTATGTACAACACACTGGATTTGAAATCAGGAAGACATGAGTTCAAATATTACCTCATGCACTTACTAGCTATGTAAGTCACTTGGGTAAGTCACTTAACCTCTATCATCTTCAGTCTCATGCTTTGTAATATTGGTATAATCTCATATGATTCTATAAGGCTGTTATGAGGATTACACGTAATATGTATAAAGAACTTTGCCATTCTTAATAATTTATGATGCTTTAAAATTATATAAATGGGGGTTATTATTCTTATTTTTGCAAAGGGTTTATGTATGTAACATTATTATTTGGAAAGTATTCCCAAAGATAAACCTAACCTCTCATATTGTAATTAAATATTCAAAGTTCTGTCATCTTTGGAGATAAAGAACACAGTCACTGACATTCTTACAGTAATACTGAAGCTATGAAATAACCCTTTAGATACCTTTTCTCTTGACTCATTCCAACTTTTAAACTCTTCTTTATTGGACCTATTTTCCAGCCTGAGGAGCTGTGTCTTTATGATATTAAATCAGCAAGCTGAAAGGTTGAAAGTTGAATATATTAACTGGTTGTACTGACTGCAGATAAAATATATCTATATGGCACTAAGCAATCAGTTTTGCTATTGTTTTTGAACTATGTTGATTAACCAATTTATTGAAATGCAGAATGAATACTTATATTTGTTCTTCAGTCATTTTGGTCCTGTCCAACTCTTTGTAAACCCCATTTGGGTGGTTTTATGCAAAAATACTGGAGTTGTCATTTTACAGATGAGGAAACTGAGGCAAATAGTTAAGTGACTTGTCCAGGGTCATACAGGTAAGATGTGTCTGAGGCTAGATTTGAACTCAGGAAGATAAAGTCTTTCTGACTCCAGGTCCTACACTTTATCCATTGTGCCACCCAGCTGCCCTATACTTATACTAGAATATGAAAATGAGAAGGGCCCTTAGAAGTCAACTAAACCCAGTTTTCTCCCTAAGGGTTAATTCTCTCCCCAGTCTCCCTGAATAGTGATCATTCAGCTTTAGTTTAAATAATTCCAATGTGGAGAATTCATTATTTTTAAAGAAAATTCATTCCATTCTTGGTCAGTTCTAATTATTAAGAGTTCTTCCTTTGCTTGAAATGACATCCATCTGTTCTGGTCCAGTTTCTCTCCTCTGGAGGCAAAAAAAAGTCTAATCCTTCCTTTTATATAAAACAATTGAATTAAAAAAAAAGAAAAAGCATTTCTTAAGTACCTATGAGACACCAGAACCATACTAAGTGCAAAGGATACAAAGAAAGAACAAAAAAGATTATCTGCCCTCAAGGAACTCACATTCTATGAGCAGAAACAACATGCAAAGAACTGTGTTCAAACAAGATATACACAGGGTAAATTGGAGGTAATCTCAGAGGGAAGGCACAAATGAAGGGGAGGTAGAGAAAGAGCTTGTAGAAGGTAGACAGTCATCTGGGTCTTGAAGAAAGCTAGGGAAAGCAGGGGGGAAAGGTGAGGGAGATAATTTCAGGTCTGGGCAACAGGTTGTGAGAATGCCTATAGGTAGGAGATGGAATGTCTTATTTGAGAAGCTGCAAGGAGGTCATTATCACTGTATCTCAGACTATACTGCATGTCTGGGGTGAGGGAGTGGGATTAGATATAAGAAGACTGGAAAGGTAGAAAGAAGTCAGGTTATGAAGGGCTTTAAAGGCCAAAGGGAGGATTTTCTGTTTGACTCTGGAGTAATCAGGAGCAATTAGTTTATTGAATGAGATGGGTGGGGAGGGGTGGAGAAGAGAGTGACACGGTCCTATGTATAATTTAGGAGCATCGCTGTGGCAGTTTAACTAAGTTTGGACTGGAGTTGGGGGAGGCTTCTGGTAGAGAGACCAAAAAGCAGGCTACTGCAGGAGTCCAGACAGGAGGTGATGAGACCCTGCACTGGGGTAGTTGCAGTGCCAGAGGGGAGAAGAGATGTATACAAGACGTGTTATGAAGAGATAGAAGCAGCAGGACCTAACAAGTGATTGGAAAAACGGGTGAGGGAGAAAGTCTGAAGAGGAGGATGACATTGAGGCTGGGAGTCTTAGTGACTGAGAGGATAATGACAACTCAGCAATAACCGGGAAGTTAGAAAGATGGGATAGGTTGGGAGACAGGGAAAGAACACGGGTTCAGTTTTGGAAACACTGAGTGTGAGGTAAGTATAGAACATTCAGCCTTAAAGGTTCAATAGGCAGCCTTTAGACTGGAGATCAGGAAGGAGGTTAGGGCTAGATAAACAGAATTGAAAATCATCTGCATAGGGATGATAATTGACGAGATCACCAAGTAAAATCACATAAGAAGCCCTTCTTCAACTGTGGGTCACGACCCCATTTGGGGTCATGAAAAATTTGGCAACAGTAAAAGGGTTCAATGTGTAACAAGCAAAAATTAATTCAAAATCAAACAGGTAACGAATCTCAGGTGTTTCTGGCAGCGCTTGCCCGTGATGCGTCATGAAATTTCAGGACAGCCTGGTTTTGAACACAAAGCATTCACACTTTGCACTTCATATGCCCTCAGGCCACACAATGCCAAACATGAAAAGGCATAGTGAGTGGGGAAAGTTTAAGAAGCCCTGACAGAAAGGAAGAGGAGAACACCCTTGACAGAGGCTTGGGGAATACCCAGTATTGGTAGGCCTGACCTTAATAGAAATCTGGCAAAGGAAACTGAGAAGGAGGAATCAAACAAGTCTGAGGAGAACTAGAAGAGAGTAGGGCAATGAAAACCTATAGAGAAAAGAGCATCTAGGAGAAGCCAGTGACTGACCATGTTAAATGCTGAAGAGGGATTAAGACGTCTGAAGACTAAGAAAATGCAATTAGATTTCATAATTAAGAGATCACTGGCAAGTTTGGAGAAGTTAGATGGATGATAAGGTTGAAAATCAGAGCACAGAAAATTAAGAAAACAGTGAGAAGAAAGGAAGCAAAGTTACTGAAGGTAGACAGTCTTCTTGAGTTTAGTGATAAAAGGGAGAGATACAGGATGATAGCTAGTTGGGCTATCAGCTGAATCAAGTGAAAGACTTTGAGGAATAGAATGGCATGATTATATCTGCAAGCAGGAGGGAGGCAGTCAAGAGTCAGGGAAAAGAGTGAAGATTAGTGAGTGTGAAGATGAAAAGAGGGGAAATCTCTCCAAATACAGAATGCAATAGGATGACGTGTATGTATTGGGCTTGTCTTGGCAAGGAGAGGAGTCATCTTTATCATGTGAGACAACAAGTATTTGAAAAATAGCTCCCATGCCTTTCCCCAAAATTTTCTTCTTTGGGCTAACCATTGCTAGTTCACCCTTCACAAATTAACTCTCTTTAATATACATGAATATCATGCTAAAATATGCTAGAAGTGTGTACATTCTCCTTCTTCATGGGTAAATAGAGGAGGAAAACAGGTTAAATAAAAGTTAAAGAGTGACACCACAATTTTTCATGAAAGGAAGAGATGGAGGAAAGTCAATCCTTTACAATTGGTTTTGGCATAAAAAGCAGCAGCTTTGAGCATAAACTAAAATTTACCCATATGAAGTCCTATAAAGGATATGGCTAGGACTGGGGAAAGAAAACAAAGTATATTTACCTGAGAATTTCTAAAGGTTGCTTTATAATAATATTAAGCCGCCAATAAAGAGTCTAGAAAGACGACAAATAAAGGCCCTTCTAATGGATGAGAAAGACATGCTATACTATTGTGCTTTGCCAATTTGCAGTGTGAAAAGAAGACAATATTTAAACTAAAAAAAATCCACTTTATATTCTATGATTTTTCTGAAAAGTTCAACATGCTTTTCCAACATTACTTTATTGGTCAAAAAATCAGTTAGCATTTATTAAGTACCTACTATCTACCAGGAACTGGATTCAAAAGCTTCTAGTTCAGGAAATTAAACCGATAAAACATGAAACAAATATATAAAGTGTGTCCTTCTGAAACAGTATGTGGCAATTTTGCTGGCAAACTTAGTATCATTCCTACCCATTCTTTTGTTGTACTATTGTAAGACTGCCCTTCAACTTAAATTGGTGGCATTTATTGTTTGCATAAGATTTATGTGCATTTCATCCTGATTACCATTCTATGTGATAATTTAATACTGAATGTATACCAATATTCTGATGGAATTCTGATGTTATTCATTAATATGGCCATTCCCACCAATAATGTAGATTACAACTCATCCATGCTTAGCTATTCTCACTGACTCTTATCCAAATGCCCTTATGAATTCATTGCATGGGGTCCTCTTACCCCACTGAGAGATTTCCTTATATTCTCTTGACGATATAAGTTTACCAATGGACTATGGAAATGGTCCTTTGGTCATTCCCTTCTTGTTTCATGATCTGCATATTTTTTCAATTATGTATTTATTTAATGGCATTCCTTTTTGAACACCGGGGCTTATTGTAGCCTAGAAACTTTAACACATTTATTAATGAGCCAAGGATTGGCATTCCCACCACTATTCAGTTTGGCATATTTCCTCAACTGATCCATCAACAAATATTTCTTAAATGCCTATTATATGCCAGATACTGTACCAGAGGCTAGAGATGCAAGAACAAAGACTGAAAATATCTACTAACAAGAAGCTTACAATCTAATGGGAAGGGGAAATGCACATAAATGTATGTGTTAAAAATATGGTAATAAGTTAAATACAGGTAGTTAGAGAAGGGAGGGTAATAGTGGCTGAAGATATCAGGAAAGGTTTCACACAAAGATGGTTCTTTAACTGCACTATAAGGAAGAGAGGAACTCTGTGGAAAGTAAGGAAAGAGTGTATTCCAAGTATTTCAGATGGTCAAAGGAAAAGAGAGAGGAGATGAAGTGTCTGAGGACAAATAGTATAATTTATCCACGTTTCTCAGAAAGCTAATGATGACCATCACATAGACCCATTCCTATTATTTAAAACAACATTTTTCTGATGCGGGTTGTATGTGTTTTTCCAGTTAGTCTCTTGGCCCAGTCTCTAGCCACTGGGAAACTGTCTTCTTCTCTTCCCTACTGTATCTCAATGACCCCAATCCAGTGAGCATGGCCTAATGAATTTGACTACACAATTATGGCTTGACTATATACACTGCTTTACTCATTACCATAGAAACCAAAGGAAAAATTCAAATATATGTATTTTTTTAGATGCTAGCCTTACTACCATAGTGGGTATGACCCTTTCCAAGTTTATAGGGATGCCCCAAAATTAGGAGTTCCAAGAACATAATTCAGATGCTGAAACTAAACTCTGTCATCTCCCACTGGGAGATGTTAAATGTCCCTAGTTACTTTTCCATTTACAACATTTTGTAGCACTGTGGGACCTACAACCTGTGTAGTGTTTCAGAGGGTTTCTGTTCCCTCCTCAAGGGCAGCCATCAGAAATCTGACTTCAGATGATGATTTAAATCAGTGGTTCTCAACCTTCCTGATGCCGCAACCCTTTAATACAGTTCCTCATATTGTGGTGACCCCCAAGCATAAAATTATTTTCATTGCTACTATGTAACTGCAATTTTGCTACTGTTATGAATCTATCTGATATGCAGGATGTATTTTCATTGTTACAAATTGAACATAACCCACAGGTTGAGAACCACTGATTTAGATAATTCTGCCTGTTGGCTTCTAGCCTCTTCTGACTTACCAATCATCTCATGAGCCTGCTCTTGCCCCAAAGCACAAAAATACCTTTATTACTATAGTCTCTTCAAGGAAAAAGTTTCTGTAAGGTCAAAAGGAACCTCTCTCTGTGCTAGTACCATGTTATCTTCTTCTGCCCCTCACTCTCAATATCTGTCTTAGGATATATGTTCTCCTTTGCTTCTGCCCTGAGCTGATCCTGCTTCTCCCTACTGTTCAGCTCTTTCTCTAGCTTGCCAAAAATGTATAGGAGAATCCTAATGCAGAGATAGCTATAATGATTTACACTTTTTCTACAAAATTCCTGTTTATAATGGTTTGAAGAATACTCCAAAAATGACTTATCCATTATTCTTTAGATCATTTGCAACTGCAAAATTCTTTGAAGACTGTAGCATCAATAACTCATAGCCTTATAATATTACCAGAAGAAAACTGATATTTTTTAAAAAGCTTCCTTTTTAAAGCATTCCTTTAAGGAAAGCATTAGGACATTTAAAAAATCTTTTCAGTTTCCAAAAGACAATACAGACCATTTTGTTCCTTTTGTCCAATTATTGGCCTGACTCATTAAACATGGAGAAAGTTAGTGAACCAATAATGAATTTTTGTCAATGTACTTTTACCTATAAAATAATGTTAGAATTTAAAGAACAATAAACTTAAACTAAAGTTCCTTTCTAACATTTTAATATTCATGCTGTGGCAGTCTAATTGAAACAGGCAACTGTGCTAAGTGAGAATAACTGTCTATCTAGAGAACCCTACAGCTGCTAAGTTCTGACTCTAAAATAAGGAGGCATTGGGGCAGCTAGGTGGTGCAGTGAATAGAGCACCGGCCCTGGAGTCAGGAGTACCTGAGTTCAAATCCGGCCTCAGACACTTAACACACACAAAAAAACTAGCCATGTGACCTTGGGCAAGTCACTTAACCCCAACTGCCCTCCAATAAAATAAAATAAAATAAAATAAGGAGGCATCATAGCATAGTAGAAGGAATGGGAATCATGACAACTGGAGACTAGTCTCAGCTATGCCAATAATTAGCACATGACCTCCAGAAGTTAACTTAAATGCTCTCCACTTCTATGTCCTCATTTGTAAAGTGAAGGAGTTGGCTTCAATGATACATCTAAGGTCCTTTCCAAATAAGGATCTATCATAGTAAAGGTTCAATGACCTGTATGCCTCAGTCCAATCACTGTAGCCTTTCTCACCTTTGTCCTCATTCCAAACTTCACAAAAGTCCACTGAACACAGAAGATGTGCCTTTTGGAAACATTTGGAAGATAATATTTTGTTTTGAGATGCACACAGCCACAAATTTACTTGACACTGTGTACAGTTGTGCTAACATTGGATCTGAAGTCAAAAGATAAGATTTCAAATCCTAATTCTGCTACTTACTGTCTGTGTGACTTCCTGCCAGTCACTTATCCTTCCTTGGTAAAATGAATGGTTTGGACCAAATGATCTTCCAGTTCTGATACCCTCTAAGCATTGTTTGTTCCTGTCTATGACAAGAAATACAGCTATCCAATATTCTTTTGCCAACATTCCTTGAAAAATATCTAAGATTTCTACTTGGATGAAAGAAAGGAGACATATTCTTACTCATTTATTTATTATAATAAATGACAGATTATTGATTCTTAAATAAAGAGACAATTTAGAGATTTTTTTTACATAATTATTGATGGTCATGTTGTTAGGAATTAAAATTGATGTCTTTCCATAATTTGGTTCGGCACTAAAGGCCACAACTGAAAAATTAATATAATATGAATCCATTATATTTATGTATATACAAACAAGTTCTGAGCAGCAATGGATAAATGAAAATCAGCATTTCAGATAGGAAAATAAGTATTCACCCTAAATATTGAAGTATTTGCAGCATATACTAGAATTTCCCTTAATAGCTATTCACCAATAAAAAGAAGACTGAAAATTCGAAATGGAAACATACACAGACTTTTACAGGTAGAACTCTTTTTGTAAATTAGTTATATCAATCAGAAGAGTCATGATCCAAATCCTAAACAACTGAATAAGATAAGAGTTAAAACAATTCTGAGCAGGAAATCTAAATCAAAGGGAGGAAATATATGTGTGTGTGTGTGTGTGTGTGTGTATTTCAGGTAATTAACAACCTGTTGTAATCTATTAGTTAAGTTTGTTTTTTCCTAACAAAATACGTCTTTCTTTATTGACAGATTCATAAGTACAAGTTTTCTTTTTCATTCTCAAAGTGACATACAAATGATCCAGATCAGGTAATTAAATGGATGCATTTCCATGAGAAGAAATGATGGAGAGCTACACTGATTCAGTATGAGGAATCATTGGACATGTACTGATCAAGAGATTCCTTATCATCATAAGATATCCCTGTGTGATTCTCAGAGAGATGTGTAAGCAAGTGGTAGATTTTTTTTTTGATTGAGCAGAGAGGGTAAAACAAATCTCACAGACTGAAAGTTTGATTTCTAAAGCCAAATCATAGTAATAAAAATTCTAGTTTTAGCAATGAAAAGTCAGAATGAAAACACATCTAATTGAATCATGCAATAATAACAACACCTTCATGATCAACAGGTACTTTAAAGTTCTAGAAATACTTTCCTTCCGGGGCGGCTAGGTGGCGCAGTGAGTAGAGCGCCGGCCCTGGAGTCAGGAGTACCTGAGTTCAAATCCGGCCTCAGACAC
>JAQQSW010021808.1:0-10587 GCA_028646575.1 Pseudocheirus occidentalis
CCCCTCTTATGGAAACCAGGTGTTTCTTCTCTTGTTCCTTGTTACCTTCTGTAATAAGACATAATATTGAGACTTTCCTCGTTCTAAATATTGTATATAGTATTGTGAATTGTTGATACTGTGAACATTGTACTGAATCTTGATTTGTAATGGAATAAACAGAGTGTTCACTAAAAAAAAGACTTGGGAACAACTTCTTTGAATTACCTTCAGAATCAGTTTGTCAGCCATGCAAGAAACTATCTAAGTACTTTCTAGTCTTCCAAAAAACTCCTACTTCAATGTTTTACTGGTATGTGATAGTAATCTTGCATTCTGTAAGCCTATGCCAGGAAAATGAAATATCTGGCATCTCCTTCCAATTTCAAAAACATCTGAGCATGGGACTGGCATGTGCTTCTTTTAGGATCAGCCTCATGAAATACAGAGAGGTTCATTATCACCATCTTGAAGACCAGGTGATGAATCTTTCAGCCATAGGAACTCATGAAATCAACCATTAAACTGTAGGAAAATTTTGAGTTGTTTCAATAGAGATCCAATGAAATCACAAATTCTTGAAGTACTGAACTAAATATATTACATTTAAGCTTCAGCTTGAACAACATTACTCATCTTGATCTTATTCAACAAACTTGAATATGTTATCTCAAATTATATAACATGAAGAGCTTTGTAAACCTAAAAGTGCTTTATAAATGCTAGCCACCACTGCTGCTGCTAAATTCATTTTACAGATGAAGACACTGAGGGAGAGAGATTCAAATGTCTGAGGGAGGATTTTACCTCAGGTCTTCTTGACTCCAAGCCCAATACTCTATCCAATAGAATCTGGAATTTGAAAAGACTTTCAAAATCTAACACATTTTATTCATTTTACAGATGAAGAAATGTAGACCTAGAAATGTTATTGATCTGAGCATTGTAACATAGGATGTAAATGTGATTTCAAATCCAGTCCTCTCTACAACACATGCATTTGAATAATATTTTTGTCTTTTTCAAAACTGTAATTAAAGACATTGTCTTCATTGTCTATTATGCTACACAATGTCCTATAACCTTAAGACTTAATTTCCCACAGTGCTTAGGTTCAGATAACAATGGGAGAGATTACTCAGCCTTGATCTTCACAATGCTCATGTTGGCCAAGGTGTGGTAACATCCCCATATGAGAATTCTGATGAGATATAAGTTTATAAGGTGGGGAATTTTAGGACTAAAGCCAGAGAGGTGGGGAATGGAGGGGCAGAGGATTGGGTACGTGAGATTGAAAAAAAAATAAATAGGCAAGGCAACTGAAGTTGGAGGAGAAAGAAAAGGTCCACATGGAATACTATAGCTATAGCATTTCAGAAACTGAAGCTGGACCATAATGACTTCAGAGGTGAGGAAAGACTTTCGGGCATTCTCCAACTTCTCTCAAAAGACTCCACAGAAATAAATACTAAGAGGGAGACTTACAACATTTAAAACCTTTTTTTTCCCTGAGGCTATGAGTTCTGAAGTGACTGTTTCTTTCCACTATATTATCACTATATCAGAGAGATTTGTCCTCTTGCCATGCTGGGAAAAATCAATGTGATTAAAGTGGGGGAAGGGAGGGAATTCAATTATAATTTCCCTGGAGGTATAGGAAATTGCTTTCATTTGTGTATGGTGTTTTAGCTACTAATTCCCTTCCTTTTTATGTATATAATGTTACATCTTAATTAAGTGCTTTTGCTACTGGATATATGTCTCCCTTATATATTCTGGAAATGGGCAAAGGTACCTATGAGGGCTTGGGCTGTGAGTTGCACAGTTGATTACCCAAAACAAACTACTCCAAAGTTGAAGGGCTGGCAAGGCATATTACAGGGAGGTTTAATATGATGAATTCTTCCTTCAGTTTGTAACCAGTAAGAAGCTGATTTCTCCAAAGTTGTATACTTTCCTTTACCTTATGGAACAATAAAAATTAAATATCATATAATAATTCATCTACTTTTTTCTTTAATTGACAATAAATTTAGAGTGAAAGTAAATATTCAATGGCAGAAATTGATGGATTCCATGTGCTAGGTAACATCTATCTCTCCAGCCTCTGAGTTCTCTGCATAGGCTAACATGGGCCATGAAATGTTTAGCATCTATGTTTTTAAATTTTATTTTCTGCCTACTCTATGCACCACTCCTACACATTGATTTGCTAATTAAATTGCACATGTGTTTCAATTTTGAGAGGGTTTGGAGAAGGAAACAAAGAATAACTCTGTCTGAGCACCATTCATGGCCCAACCCCCTTTTGGCTCCTCCTCCTAAATAAAATTTCTGATCAATTCTTCTTTCCTTCCTTCCATCCTTCCTTCCTTCTTTCTGTATTCCAAGAATCTGTAATGAATATTGGGAATAGCTGCAAGTTCTCTTTAGCCCCATAACATGACATACTTAGTGAATATGCATCCTGTCTTACAGCTGTGGCTCATCTATTGCAACACTTGAAATGCTTCCAGTGATAAGGATGAAAAGTCTCAAGTTAGCATTTTTATGATATTCTATATCTCCTCCTTAGATCAAAAATAAAAATTCTATCACTTAGTTGTGAAGCCTGCTACATATAATAAAATGTTTAAGCTTTCTATGACCTTTCCCATCTTAGCTGGTTTGACTGGCCCAGCCCTAAAATCATCTCTCTTTTTTTCTGGCAGTTTAACAGGTTCTTCTTGATTCAAACATGTCAACTCTTCAAATGTTTGCAGTGTGAAACATACTCTGGCTGTGTAAATAGTCTCCAGAGGAATATACAAATAGTCTCTATGTGAATCACATATTTCTAGTGTCCAATTAAGTCACTAAAATTTGTACTGAGACAATGACTTTAACAACTTCCACATTTTACAGATGAAGAAAGTGAACCATAGAGAAAGTTACTTGTCCAAGGTCTCAAAGGTCATAAGGAGCAGACCTGGGATAACTGGAAAGAATGCAACTAACATGAAACGGTAAAGATATGGCCACATTTTTATGTTCTTCTATTTCTATTGGTAATGGAAAGAATTGTGTCATTTGTACTTCACAACCTGAGTCCTTGATTTATTGTGTGAAGAGGTGTCCATGGCAGTAAGAACATATTCAGAAAGAGTGATTAAATTTGTCCTAATGCATACAAAAGTCCTGAAGGCAACACAAAATGGAAGATACTCAGGAGTTAATTTTCATGAGATTTCTAAGCTGGAACATTTCTACAGACTGGAAAAGATCACAATTGGTACTGTTATCTATCAAAAGGAACCAAGAATATCTAAATGACTTCTCTCCCACCAGTCTACATCCTCACCCTTTTGAGAGTGGTTTATGTGTTCAGATTATTAATATCCTTGATGAAAACATGGAAAGAGAACAACCAAGCTTTTGCAAATGGTTTTCTTTACACAGACCACATCTTCATAGTCATTTCTGCCTGCTCTATGCACCACTCCCACGAATTGATTCTCTAATTAAATTCCACATGTGTTTCAGCTTTGAGAGGGTTTGGAGAAGGAAACAAAGAATAACTGTCTTAGCACCATCTATGGTCTAACCCCCTTTTGGCTCCTCCTCCTAAATCAAATTTCCAATGAATTTCCTTCCTTCCTTCCTTCCTTGATTTGAACTTAGGAAGAAGAATCTTCCTGACTCTAGGTCTGGCACTCTATCTACTTCACTACCTAGCTACTCCTGTTTTGCTTTTAGATCACCTTTAAGAGTAACTAAGAACCAGAGAAAAAGAGAATCTATTGTGTTCCTGGTATGCAGATTACAGGAAACTATTTGCCTCAGTAGAGTGGCAATGCAAATTTATAACAACGACAACAACAAGGACAACAACAACTTGTAAAAGGTCTCTTAATTACATAAGTTAATACAAGATTCCATGACAAGTGTGTCTCAAACACAGTTTTTAAAAATGCTACATCAAATATCACTTTCAAACAAGATGATGTTCACTAATCAAAGGTGTTCACCATGGTCCTGTGGGATATTAGTCTCAAAGCCCAAACAGAGTTTGTCTCTTTTGATGGAAAGATTTTTTCCACAGTTATTCCTATATCAGAACAATATGTCAATAACATTGAATTCTGAAATACAATAGAGTGTCTTCAGCAAAATTCATGGTTACACAGAAAACATCAGTCCATCTGTGCTAGAAAAGCAAAATGGATGAAGAATTTATATCAGCTTGATTATGTCATGGCAAAATGAGCAATGCACTTAATGAGTAATGAAATCACAGGATTTCAGAGTAGCAAAGGACTTCAATGTCCATCTAGTGCAACTCATACCTGAAAGAATCCTATCTACAACATAGCTGATATGTGGTCATTCCGTCTGTTTGAAGACCTCCAGTACCCTGCAGACCATTCTACTTTGACTGTTTTTGTTCACATGTTTCCAACTCTTTGTGACCCTGTTTGGGGTTTCTTGAGAAAAATATTGAAATGTTTGCCATTTCTTTCTCCATCCCATTTTACAGATGAGGAAACTGAGGCAGAGATAAGTGACTTGCCCAGGGTCACACAGCTAGTAAGTTTCTAGGCCAGATTTGAACTTAGGAAGAGGACTCTTAGGTCTGGCACTCTATCTACTTCACTATCTAGCTACTCCTGTTTTGCTTTTAGATCACCTTCATTCTTAGATAAAGCATTTATTAAGCACTTACTATCTCAGGAATTTTGTTAAGTGCTACAAATATAAGCAAGAAAACATTCTTTTCCCTTAAGGAGCTTATATTCCAATGTAGAGGGAGCTAAAAAATCTGAGTAAAAGGAAAGTGAGGTAGAGAAGTCGTCCAGACAGTCAGGGGCTGAGCTGGACAGCATGGGAACTTCTTCAGATGGAGGGTCTAGGGAAGAACTCATCAAGAATAACAGCAGGCCATAGAAGTAAAAACACTGCCAGAGTGAGAAGGCCACTGGATTGAAGGTGAAGAGGTAGTCTGTGGAGTTACAAGCTGAGCCAAATTCAAAGTATTAGGAAGATTTTCCTGACATCAAGTCTAATTTTGCCCCTATCCAACTTCTATCCATTGCTCCTGCTCTTGTCTTCTCAGGCCAAATAGAACAAGTCTAATATTTCTTCCATGTGACAATGCATTAAACATGATTACAGTTATCATAGACCCCCTCCCCGACCTGAGACTGAATCTTCTTTTGTCCAGGAAAATATGCTCAGTTTCTTTTACTGATATTTCTATGACATAGATTCAATGCCCTTTAACATTCCGGTTGCCCTCCTATGGATATTCTTCAACTTATCAATATCTGTCTTAAATGTTGGTACCCCAGACTGATCACAACATTCCAGATATAGTCTGACCAGAGTACAGTAGGATTATCACCTCCTTATTTCTGGGGACTAATCCTCTTTTCCCAGCTATCAGCTCTAAACCATGTCACTTTGAATACCTTCATCATCCATACCTTCTCCTCCCTGATACCTTGGATTCCATCCCTGGGAACCACCATACACTCTGGGAGGTGACCATTCACTTTATCTTGCAAGGAATTAGGTCTATAATTCATTTCCTGGTCAAACCATGATGTCTATTCCCTCTGAGTTTCCAGTTCTCCTTTATGTGCTATCTGTGATTAGAACATATGCTCCTTAAGGTCAGGGATTATCTGGTTAGCTTAGCACTAAGCACTTAGCATAGCATCTGACACATATTAAGTGCTCAGTAATTTTTTTTCTTTTTCCTAATTCCTTCCTCCTTCCCTCCTTCCCTCCCTCTCTCCTCCTTTCCTTCCTTCCTCTCTCCCTTCCTCCCTCCTTCCTTCCTTCCTTCCTGTCTATAGCCTAAGTATGGCACTAGCTTTTTTTCTATCCCATCAACCAAATTCTTTTGCTGCTTGTTATCCATTAAAAACAGGCCTTTTTCAGAAAAATAATGCTACTACTCCCTCAACTTGTATTCATCTATCACACAAATATTTTAGAAACTTGCTATCGATAAACAATGAGCTAGATCCAGAATTGAACAGGAGATCAGGCTATACTGTAGTTAGAAAATTATAGTATTTTCAATTATCTTAAGCCATGGGCCCTGCAACAGTTTTTCTTTGATATCAATATACTCATACTCATGTGATTTACCTACAAATAATGGAATACCTTGATCAAATCCAAATACTCAAATGCATCTGTGATTTTATCAATTTAGATATTCCTTCCATTTATGTGGATGATGTAAGATCATTTGCTTGTTCATGCTGTGACCCATGTAATTCTCCGAACAGTTCTCCAAAGAGGTTCCACAGAACACATTCAAGATCCTCATTTTCCCTGCATATCACAAGGAGGGGAGCACCGTCAGCCTGTCCAACCATTATCCCTCACCTTTTCTAGGTAACTAGCCCATGTTCATTTTTGATCATATATATCCTTAAGACATTCTTAACTTCAGTTTTCCTTAGAAGTTTGTTTAATGTTGTAGCCTGCTCACACCCACAATATAGTTCTTCATCACTTTCTGTCTGATATTCATTTTCTTTTCTTCTAAGATCGTTGTCTTGCATGGTGTTCCAAGATAGGCCATATAACACTAAGAGCAAAATATCAGTTATTAAAAATCATGAACCTTTGTTTCTGAGAGTTTTGTGGGATCATTAGAGGAGCTTTCTAATTTCAAGAAGTTGAACCAGGTCACTCTTCTCTTTTTGCTTAATTCTGGGTCCAACTAATTTTTCAATTATACTCTGTCTCCAGATGTATTTGCTGAGGCACAAGGCCTATAAATTGTCTTACTACATGTCATAATCAAGGCAACAAGCATTTTACATCTACTTTATCTTTACAATATGGACAGTAAGGCCAAACTCTTTTGAGTGGTTAAATATTAGTTCCAAGAATCTCTATAATGTTCTGGGGCTTGATTGGGGACACAATGTCATCCACAAGCATGAATATAGGAATATATTCAGGAACTCACTGTCTACAAGGAATCCCTTGTTCAACTTGGACTCTTCATGGAATTCCTTCAATCATGACAGTGAACACCTTTGGTGAGCATGTTTCCCTGTTTTATAATTCTTACAGCTATTTGTACTTCTGATGTTTATGATCAGGGTGACTAACAAAGTTATCTCTGTTTTTTTATATCTTTCAGGTAAACTTGAATAAATCTGATGCATGGACAGAAGATGCCTTGTTGAAATTAATCCTTTTTTTTAAACTGGTCCACTACAAATTTATTTTATTTTTATTAAATGATTTATTTTTTGTATTCAACATTCACTTCCATAAGTTTTAAATTTTCTCCCCCTCCTTAACCCCTCTCTCCCCAAGACAGCTTGCAATCCGATGTGGGCTCCACATATACATTCCTATTAAATACATTTTCAAATTAGTCATGTTGCACAGAAGAATTATAATGAGTGGGGAAAAAAACAGAAGAAAGAAAAATAAATAAATAAAACAAAAAAAAAGAAGATAGTCTCTTTTATTCTGCATTCTGACTCTACAATTCTTTCTCTGTGTTTGGCATTTTCCATCATGTATACTTTGGAATTATTTTATGTTCTTGCATTGCTGAGAAGGGCTAAATCTATCAAAATTAATCCTTGTCCACTGTGGCTATTACTGTGTACAATATTTTTCTGGTTCTGCTCCGCTCATTTGGCATCAGTTAATATAAGTCGTTCCAGGTTTCTCTGAAGTCTTCCTGTTCATAATTTCTTATAGCACAACAGCATTCTATTACATTGATATACTACAACTTATTTAGCTATTCCCCAATTGATGCACATCCCCTTGATTTCCAGTTCTTGGCCACCACAAAAAGCTGCTATAAAATTTTTGTACATGTGGATCCTTTTCCTCATTTTTATAATCTCTTTGGGATACAGCCCTAGAACTGGTATTTCTAGGATCAAAAGGTATGCACATTTTTATAGCTCTTTGGGCATAGTCCCAAATTGCTCTCAAGAATGGTTGAATCAGTTCAAAGCTCCATTAGCAATGAATTAGTGTTCCAACTTTCCCACATCCAACATTTATCATTTTCCTGTTTTGCCATGTTAGCCAATCTGATAGGTGTGATGTGCTACCTTAGAGTTGTTTTGATTTGCATTTCTATATTCAATAGTGATTTGGAGCATTTTTTCATATGATTATTGATAACTTTAATTTCTTCCTCTGAAAACTGCCTGTTCTTATCAATTGGAGAATGACTTGTATTCCTGTAAATTTGCCTCGGTTCTCTATATATTTTAGAAATGAGGTCTTTATCAGAGACACTGGTTATAAAAATTGTTTTCCAGTTTTCTGCTTCCCTCCTAATCTTGCTTGAATTGACTTTCTTTGTGCAAAATCTTTTCAATTTAATGTAATCAAAATTATCCATTTTGCATTTCATAATGTTCTCTATCTCTTGTTTGGTCATAAATTCCTCCATTCTCCATAAATCTGACAGTTAAATGATTCCTTGCTTCCCTAATTTGTGTCTAATATCAGCCTTTATATCTTGATTGTGAACCTATTTGTACTTTATTCTGATATACAGTGTCAGACATTGGTCTATGCACAGTTTGTGCCATACTAATCTCCAGTTTTTCCAGAAATTTTTGTGAAACATTGAATTGTTATCCCAGAACCCGGGATCTTTGGCTTTATCAAACTGTAGACTGACATAATCACTGACTACTGTGTCTTCTGTATCTAATCTATTCCACTGATCTACCCCTCTACTTAGTCAAAACCAAGTAGTTTTGATGATTGCTGCTTATAATACCATTTAAGAATCTAGTAGGGGGGGCAGATTCAAGGTGCTGGCATAGAAGCAGGTAAACTCTGCAGCTCCCACCATAACCACCTCAAATACCTATAAAATATGACTCTAAACAAATTTTAGAGCTCCATAACTCACAAAGTGACAGAGAAACACATCTCCCACTGAAGGCAGCCTGGCAGGCAGGAAACGAAGGGCCAATCACAGAGCACTGGGAGCTAAGCCCACCCTGGCCTGAAACAATGGCTCAGCCCCAAGGTGTTCAGGACAAGCCACAGCTGCAGCATTCCATGGAATGGATCACAGGCAGCTGTTGCAGTTTCCAGAATTATCAACCCATAAGAAAAAAAGGACAAAATGAAAGGTCAGTGGAACTCAGCTAAAATTGGGTGAGAAAAGCAAGTCCAGCCTTCTGACACAGGTTAAGAAAGCAGTAGAAGTGGCAGCACTGCAGCCCCATCCACATGGCAGCTTCAGAGCTCTCAGCCTGCAGATTGCAGGGGGGTGAGGGAAGTGATCATTCAGAGCCTAAGTGCTCTTGCCTTGGGCTGCCTAGATCAGGATCACGTTCTTGGGTGGTGGTCCTGAGGTGTATGATCAGTAAGCCAAAGCTGGTGGGGGCTGCAGAGACTGCACCTCCAGAAGCTGCAAAATCCTCAGCCATTTGGGACAAAGCTCTCCCCCCTGGAAGAAGAGATCTACTGTGGCTCAAAAATCAAATTAATTGACTGACAACACAAGCAGGCAAAGGAAGCAAACCAAGCTCAGCAATCCAACTTTATATTCCTTTTTGGGGGACAAAAAGGATCAAAGCATGGAACAGGAGGAAGACAACACAGTCAGAACTCCTGCATCAAAAGCTTTAAAGAAAAATATAAGCTGGTTACAGACCAAAGAGAAGCTTAAGAAGGATTTGGAAAACCAAATAAGAGAAGTTAAGGGAAAATTGGGAAGAGAAATGAGAATGATGAAAGAAAATCATAAAAAGAGAGTCAACAACCTGACTCAAGAAAATAACACCTTAAAAAACAGATTAACTCAAATGGCAAAAGTTGCCCCAAAAGCAAATGAGGAGAAGAATGTCTTAAAAAGTCAAATTTTCCAGATGGAAAAAGAATCTCAAAAACTCACTGAGGAGAATAATTCCTTCAGAGTTAGAGTGGAGCAAATGGAAGTAAATGACTTTATGAGAAATCAAGATACTATTAAACAGATCCAAAAAAATGAAAAAAATAGAAGGCAATGCGAAATATCTCCTTGAAAAAACCACTGATCCAGAAAATAGATCCAGGAGAGACAATTTAAAAATTGTTGGACTACCTGATAGCCATGATCAGAAAAAGAACCTAGAAATCATCCTTCAACAAATTCTCAAGGAAAATTGCCTTGATATGTTAGAAACTGAGGGCAAAATAGAACTTCAAAGAACTCACCAATCACCTCTTGAAAAAGATCCCCAAAAGAAAACTCCTAGGAATGTTTTAGCCAGGTTCTGGAGTTCCCAGATCAAGGAGAAAGTATTACAAGCTGCCAAGAAGAAACAATTTGAATACTGTGGAAACACAATCAGCAGAACACAGGATCTAGCAGCTTCTATATTAAGGGATCAAAGGGCCTGGAATACGATATTCCAGAGATCAAGGGAGCTAGGATTAAAACCAAGAATCGCCTACTCAGCAAAACTGAGTATAATGTTTCAGGGGAAAATATGGTCATTCAATGAGGTGGAATACTTTCAAGCATTCTTGCTGAAAAAATCAGAACTGAAAAGAAAATTTGACATTCAAATACAAGAAGCATGAGAAGGTAAACATGGAAAAGAATTCATAAGGAACTTATCA
>JAQQSW010021809.1:0-10587 GCA_028646575.1 Pseudocheirus occidentalis
TGAGAGATGTGTTTTCTGTATTTTTGTGAGTCTGAGAGTCCTAGACTTTGTCTGGGCTCATATTTTTGTTTAGGGTGGTGGTGTGGGAGCTGCAGGACCTTGCTGCTTCTACGTCACCATCTTGGCTCCGTCCCCTCCACGCCTTTTAAAATATAGAAAAACATGGTCAGAAACATTCTCTTCTTCTCTCAGACTTTGCTTTTTGCAAATTGCATTTCCTGGGGTTCAGATGGGCTGTTGAAAAGTAAGCATGATCAACCTAGTGAGACAGAAGTACCCACTGACCCTTCACTTCCTGTTTACTTATGGTAAAGAAAAAACAAATCCCAAACCTTTTAGTTGAAGTACCCTCAAGAAAGCCAAGCTCTTATCACCATCTTTCAAATTCTTTTAGGAGGACTCAGTCCTTTCACCCATGTTGAGGACCCAGTGCATATACTTAATGTTGCTCTTTTGATTGCTAGTATCAGATGTTAGAAAAAATGGATACTGCTAAAAAGGAAAAATGGGTACACATCCCTGAAGGCAGGGATGTTCTTCCAGAAATATCACCACCGTTCCCTTCTGCAACCCTGGGGATATACTGAGAGACACAGGGATAGCTATTTCTTTGGCTAATGAGTGGTTGGTTGCCCGCTTTGCCCCCTATTTCTTAGTAGAGAACTGAATATTTCTTAGGCTGTAGTCTTTATCATCTCTGCTGGTCAGTGACTCAATCCCTGGATTCCTCAGATGGTCAGAATGTGACCCTATAAAGAACATATTAGTTCCTCATATAATCCAAAAGAATGAAAAGTGGGGATATAGTTTACCCTGGGAGAACATGGTGCTAGGACGTGATAGATAAGGGAACAGTTTAGGCTGGGCAAAGTATCTGAATATGTTCATCCCTGAGATAAAGAAAAGATCCTCCTTTTCTATGCTTCTTTGTTCAGGGCCACTAATATCTGAGTGACTCCCTGGGAATGGAAGTCTGATGTTTTGTTAACTTTAGGGCTCTATCTTTACTTTCTTCTGCCATGGGGTGGGGGGAAAGGGATGGGAGAAAATTTGAAACTCAAGAGATTATGAAACTGAATCTTGTAAACTAAAAGTAAATAAACAAATAAAAATTTTAAAAATTGTTTTATGAATATAGTTTGTTTTTCATCATATTTATTTCCTAATATATTTCTCCTCTTGTAACAGAATAAAAAAGAAAGAAAACAGGCATTTTTAAAATTTTAAAAAAAGTTTATTTTAAAAATCTTTTGCAATTAACAGGCATTTTGAAGTTATCTGTCTGTGCTATTCCCCCCTCCACATGAAGCAAATAAAAAAAGATAAAAAGAAAAGGCCCCTCAATACATAGCTTCATAGCCCTTAAAACAAACTCCCACATTAGTCATGTCTGAAAATGTGTTTCTCTTTCTGCTTTTTAAAGTTTCTCACCTCTCTGTTAGGAGGTAGGAAGCATATTTAATCTTCATTCTTCTGGACTTGTGGCTTATCATTGCACTTATCAGAGTTCCAGTCTCAAAAAGTTGTATTTTTTCCTATGCTGTTCTTATACATGTTTAAATTGTTCTCCTCATTCTGTCCATCATGCTCTGCGTCAACCCATCTAGGTCTTCCCACTTTCCTCTGAAACTGGAAGAAAAATATTCCATGACTTTTCTAGACCACAATTTGTTTGGTTGTCCCACCTTAGTTTCCAATTTTTGACTACTATGTGTTATAAATTTTTTTTTCCACATTTGTTGGAGTTGTTCAGGCACTTTTTCAGTCATGTCATGACTCCATTTGGGGTTTTCTTGGCAAAGATCCTGGAGTGATTTGTCATTTCCTTCTCCAGCTCATTTTATAGATGAGAAAACTGAGACAAACAGGGTGAAATGGTTTGCCCAGGGTCACACAGCTAGTAAGTACCTGAAGTTAAGATTTGAACATGGGAAGATGAGTCTTCCCAACTCAGACCCTGCACTCCATCCATTAGGCCACCTCACTTCCCTTTGATTTAATTTAATTTTAGTTTGCACATACAAATCCTCTAAAAGAGTGTTTAGCAAAACTAGTCAAGACATCAGTGGAGTATGACAGTATGGGCAACACTTCACACTCAGATTTCCCCACCTCTGCAAGGAGAGGGAAGTTAAAAATTTCCGGCTCTTCTCTAGGGTCAAGCTTGGCCATTATAACTACAGGGCACTATCATCTGTTTGAACTCTTTCTGTTCACATAGTAGTAGTCATCGTCTACACCGTTTTCCTGACTATATTTCACTCTATTAATTCTGGTTTTCCCATGTTTCATATGCATTATTTCCTATATCTCTGTGCCTCCTTCCTAAACTAGGCATAGAATCTTCATATACAAAGACATAAAAACAATATCCACAATTATATGTTACATTTATATGAGTGATTCTTGGTTAGTTAAGCTTTATCTCATTTGATCCACAGAACTAGCCTGGGAGCTAGTTGCTATAATTGTCCCCATTGTACAGATGAGGAATCTGAGGCTAAGAGAGGTTAAGGATCACAGAACCAGTAAGTGCATAAGGATAGATTCAAGATGTTAGCAAGTGCTTAGAGAAAGCAACTCCTTCACCATTAGACATCTTTGGGAGACTCTAGGGAATAACTCTTATGGAAAGTTCAGGATCAGAGGCAATTTTATAGCCATGAAACTGGAACCAGGTTTAGAGGATATGAATCAGCACATGAAAGCCAAGTCTATATTGGTTATCCTATCATGGCAACAGTAAGCTATTTAATTCTCCATGTATAACATAGACTCCACTGTATCTAGGCACCCTCTGCCCAAATGGAACAATCATTTGGCAGTAACTCTAGTTATAAGCTGCAATAAAAACTGTACGTGACAAATTTGCAGACCTCAAGTTTTTCCAAGTTGAAAAACTGAAATATGATGTTAAAGAATACTTCTGCTTATTTTTAACCTGATCTTGGGGGTGGAGAACAAGGGGCAAAATGTGGTGCCAAATCATATTTAAGCTGAGGCTGAGCAATGAACTTTCAGAATGGTCACTGGGATGAAATCTCCTACTTTCTTTCTTTCGATGGGCTCTATTCTTATGTCTGAACAATGGTCCGAACATATCAGATGAAACGATTTTAAACATATCATATATCACTTCACATAAGCAAATAGTGTCTATTTCCCAAGCCCTGGAAACTAGGTCAGTTCTCCAAATCCAGGGCCACTATGAAATTAACTTAAGATGAATATGCACCATCAAAGCAACCCCTTTGAAAGAATCACTCATTCATTCATTAATGCATCCATTCATTCAAGAGGTCCTTACTAAGTGTAAGACGTTCTACAATGTAGTAAAGGGAATAAAAAAGATTTTTTTCTGAATTTCTGAAATTTCTCTGAATTCTAGAAACTTAATATAATTAAGAGGATAAGATTTATACATTTTAAAAAAGCAACTATGAGGGGCGGCTAGGTGGTGCAGTGAATAGGGCACCGGCCCTGGAGTCAGGAGTACCTGAGTTCAAATCCAGCCTCAGACACTTAACACAAAAAACTAGCCCTGTGACCTTGGGCAAGTCACTTAACCCCAACTGCCCTCCAAAAAAAGCAAAAAAAAAAAAAGCAAAAAACCCCCAACTATGCAAGGCAACTCTTTATGACATTAGGAGTCAAAATGAGTGGATAATAAGTAATTGCTGTGGATGGGGGTGGTCAGAATAGGCCCCTTAAATTGGCTCCTGTCTGTCCAGATGAGGTCCTCATCACTTTAACTTCTGTGGGTTACTAGCTTCTAGTTTCTCTTTTTCAACAACACACTATCTATGCTGTGAAATTATAACCCAGTTTAGGATATCTGAAATAACATGCAAAAGCTCAATCTCTGTGTAATCCTACCAACAGTTCTTCAAATGCTACGTTCATTATGTTACAAAGGCTTCCCATTACCTACCATATTAATTTTGAATTCCCCCTCGAGACATACGAGACACTATTTTGAATGACAAGCCTCACTTTGTCCAGTGTGTTTAAAGATATTATATAGAATACAAGATTTGGGGTGCTCTTCCATTCTGTCCTCATTCATTCAATTGCATTTATTGTTTGGAGTTCATTGAACAAATAAGATGCAACAAAAATCACCATGTGTCCTTTTTTAAGGGCCACACTGATTTCCCAATACTCTTTAGCATGTATTCTTTGCTCTAGCCAGGTCAATCTATGTACTGACTCCCTGATGGGTCATTTTCATTTCTTTTATTGTGCTTTAATTCGTGTTTCTCTTTTGTCTACCCCATCCCCAAGATGCTCATCCCTTTGTCTCTGCTAACACAAATCTTTCCAGCAGTATGGTTAGCCTTCTTAAACGTATTCCACCTCACCAGATTCCTATGGTACCTCTCTTTTGTCCCAGTCAAGGGCTTGTTAATATCATTCCTGCATTATTTGATGTCATGGTTCTGTGTGTTTTTAAATGATTGTAAAATTCAGTGGCTCATTCTTCTAAACTATTTAGCAGACATCCGATCTTGGGTTCTCAATAATACCATGTTAAAACAATAGGTACATTTCTCTTTTTATAGTTTTCTTTCTCTTCCATTCTACTTTCTATATGCCGACAAAATAAACTCATTACACATGCCCTCACAGCCACATGGAAAAGACAGATAATGTGTATGTTATCCAGATAATATGTTTAGTAACCAAAGATGGAGAGGAATGATCATGTGAAAAAACCTTTAGATTAAACATGTATTGGTGTCAAGTACTACATAGATACTTTAAAAATGGGAGAAACTGAAACAGAGGGTGAACATGAAAGAGACTGTACCAGAGACTTGAATTAGATGCTGATGCTCCATTGAACAGATAAATAAAGGCATGGCCAATTGTTTTGTTGCTTCCAATAAGTTGGGTCCCCAGAGGTTGGCTGCTACTATTGGTGGCTACATTTAGGGGAACTTTACAATAGGAAGGAGACTGAATACTTCATATGAAGATGGGCTAACATATGGTGATGAGTGGAATTGTAGAATCTCAGAGTTGGAAAGGACCAATGGCCATCTTAACTAGCCTGGACCAAAACCCTCTCTACAACATACCTGGGTGACAAAGTCATCCAGACTTTCCTGGAAGAACACCAGTGAGGGAGGATTTATTATCTATTGAAATGTTTTTTTTTCCCATTTAAGAATAGTTCTAAAGTGAACAGGGATACAAGTTGATATCACGTCCACTATTGAAATGAATTATGCTAATAATACCATGTGAATGAACTCATGATTTCATATTTGTAGAGAAGGGAACTGTATTAGCCTGGCAAATCAGCTGATCATATCCTAGGTTAGAATTACAGGTATAAGGAAATTGGGGATTAATTTCTGTTCCTAATAGTTGATTCAGTTACAGAAAGCCAAGAGGAGAGAAGTAATGAAGCATCAATATGTTAACTACATTATTGCCATCAATGATCCCTTTATCGAGTGTGAACACCTTTCTCTAACAAAATTGAAAGGAAGGAGCAAATTCAGTGGAGGAGCAAAAATTGGATATACCTTTGCATGGCTTTAACTAACTAAGTCTTGAATGACTATTTCATTTTGCCAGTTCAAGTCAGCAGTGGAGAGAGACCCCAGCCTGTAAAAGCAAATCTTGAGGGAAGGCAGGTGGATTCTTTATCCTTCTCCACCAATAAAGGCCATATAACTTTGAAGGAGAAATACTTGACCAGTAGGAGACACTGCATCCAGTTGGGGGAAGAGACATACGTTGTAGATAAGACACAGATACAGAGAAGGTCAGTTGAGGGAGGAAGCAACTTCCAGAAGCAAGATCTCTGGCTGTCAAGAAAGGAGCCTGATGTGGACATAAGAGGGCCCCAGGCCTGACAATAGGGAGTCATGTTGTGGAGAGAAGTTGATCCAGGCTTCCCAGCTGAACTGCTTCACCCAGAGGGGAACTTTGCAGGATTCTGTGAAGGAAGAAAGGTCTTCATGGCCCTCTAGTACTGAAGCTGTGAGTTTCCTTGTCCATCCATGTTTCTATGTGAGTGTTGTACTTCCATTGTATCTTGTGCCCTCTCTTTCCACGGATAGTGTATGTACTTGTAGGACAGCGTGACCCAGCAATAGGAGGGGAATATTTTGTTGCTATTGTTTTTTATTAGCCATTTAGGCCTTTGCTAAAAGTCAATTGTGTCTGTTTCCTGATTTTTAATGGGAAGAGCACCACTGGGGTCTCACTCACTTATAATTTTAGGAGCAATCACCCATAAGCTACCCTAGAACCTCAAGGTAGCAGCCAATCTCTGGGGACCCAACTTAGTGCAAGTTGTGGGGAGTAGTCCCAAAATTAGATATAAATCTATGTAGAAATAAGTGGATAAAGAAACTTTTGCCACTAAACTTGAAGTTATATTCTTAATTCAGCATAGGCAGCACTGAACTCTAGCTTCCTACACCTTGATGTATGCTCTGGGTCATATCAGTATCAGATGTGTATAGTGACAGGCAAGACACTGTTGGGCAAAACATGTCCCATACTGAGTCAGAGTCTTGCTGACCTCAAAGGAGTTATTTTTGTCCTCCAAAAGAGGGAGTCATTGAAAAAATATTGGCAGGGTTCTCATCTCATTTTAGGGGACAGTCTTATGGAAGGTGCCTCAGGAGGAAGCAAGAAACTAGAAGAAAATGGTTTGATGATATATTTATTTTATCTCTGGGAGAGTTCTGCAGGCATTGAAAATGATGAACGGTAAGCAACCACGACTTCAGAAGACTGATGATGGCAACTTAGTTCTTACTTCTTGGTGAAGACACACAGAAAGGGGCATATTCTTTTTTTTTTCCTTTTGTTTTGTTTTGTTTTTTATTTTTGGATGGCAGTTGGGGTTAAGTGACTTGTCCAAGGTCACATGGCTAGTTTTTTGTGTTAAGTGTCTGAGGCTGGATTTGAACTCAGGTCCTCCTGAACCCCGGGCTGGTGCTCTATTCACTGCACCACCTAGCCACCCTGGAAGGGGCATATTCTTATAAACACAGGCCATTTGTATTGTGATTTGTGTTGACGGCTTTTCCTTCTAGATTATAAGGGAAGGTTTCTCGGGGAGGGGGCACAAGTTGGTGAGTAGTCATGATACAAAAAAGAAGAAATGAAAAGGACATAAATGAAACATTAAGAAAATATAGAGAAAAAAGGAGAAAGAAGTTTTAAAGGGGACACAGACAGATAAGCAAGGCAGCTTTATTACCATCCTGTTAAGTTTAGTGTTTGCCTA
Source organism: Pseudocheirus occidentalis (assembly GCA_028646575.1). Lineage (NCBI taxonomy): Eukaryota > Metazoa > Chordata > Mammalia > Diprotodontia > Pseudocheiridae > Pseudocheirus > Pseudocheirus occidentalis. Next base: position 7,256 of record JAQQSW010021809.1, read on the forward strand.
AAAATACCAACTGCATGGAAAAGTTCATAACTTCATACACAACTCTATTTTCTGTTCCTTGTGTACTAAGATGTTTACATTTGTTGTCTGTTAAGTTCATAATAAAAAGAAAACTTGGATTAAAAGAAATAAATGGCACAAGCCTGTTCCCCTGCTGATTATGACCTCAAGCTTTTTAAGACAGTGAGGGAGTTACTTATCTGCAGCTTTTTTTCCAGGCATGAGACAGAAATATAATAATATGATCACTTCATATGCTCAAAGAGAAGAAAAAAGAAGGTACATTATTCAGCTAATTTCATATGATTTGACCTTTATATGTCCACAGATAGATGGAAGTAGTATTCTGTTAGTCTCAACTTGAAAGGGACTTAGGTAAAAAAGCTTAAAGTTATCAGTGGGAAACTGATTACTCTGGATATTCTTTCTAATGCTGTTACTTGGATGAGCAGGCATGTTTGAAGTTATCACCTGGTTTTTGGTGTATAGTGTATTGGAGGACTGAAAATGTGTGGAAGCAGAGAGAGCAATTAGAGAAATGTGTGTACAAATAGCACTTGTGATTTGTGACTCTGTGTGTGTGCATATGTGAGTGTGTATGTGAGAGAGAAAGACTGGGGGGGAGAGGAGAGAGAGGAGAGACGTATATACATACATATATATGTGTATATATATATATATATATATATATATATATATATATAGATAGATAGATAGATAGAGAGAGAGGGAGAGAGAGAGAGAGAGAGGGAGAGAGGGAGAGAGAGAGAGGAGACAGAGAGAGGAGACAGATAGAGAGGAGACAGACAGACAGAAAGAGAGGGGGGAGAGAGAGAGACAGAGAGACAGAGAGAGAGAGAGAGAGAGACAGAGAAAGGGAGAGAGAGAGAAAGGGAGAAAGAGAGAAAGGGAGAGAGACACACACACAGATAGAGACACAGAGAAAGAGAGTAGAGACAGAGATTTAAGTTTTCTAGGGAGAATTTTTGGGGTGCCCCATTGGGTAAACTTATAGTTAGGGAGTTTTACTGGTGTGATTAGTGTGGAACTTGGTTTGCAAGAAGAGGTGGCTTAGATTTGATTTGCTTGGATTTGAGGAGCACAAAAGAATGGAGGTAGCATGATGCATTAGAGAAAACACGGACTCTGGAGTCGGAGGATGTGCATTCAAACCACATATCTGAGGTATACTACCTGTGTGACCTTGGGCAAGTCACAGGGGCAGCTAGGTGTTGCAGTGGATAGAGCACTGAATTTGGAATGAAGAAGACTCCTCTTTTGTCAGTTCAAATATGACCTCAGACACTAACTAGCTGTGTGACCCTGGGCAAGTCATTTAATCCTCTTTGCTTCAGTTTCCTCATCTATAAGATGAGTTGGAGCAAGAACTGGTAAATCATCCAGTATCTTTGCCAAGAAAATCCCAAATGGCGTCATGAAGAGTCCATCATGATTTGAAAACGACTGGACAGTCCCCTTGGACCTTATTTTCTTCTTCTATTGGTGATCATCAGGTGTCATTGGAAAGCAAAGCAGGCTAAGTGGTTCATCATGTCCAATATTAAATGTCTGAGTATGTCCAGGAAACATTTTCCCTTTCTTCCCAGTGTAGACAGAGCTTTCTTAGCCACTCATTCCCCCTCCCTTCTTGCCTGTGAGACCAGGATGGTTGCCCTGCTATTCTTACTCTTGTGACTGTTTTCTTTTTTGGTTAGTCAACAAATTATTAAGTGTTCACTGTCAAGCACTGTGTTAAGTTTGGGGGATACAATAATAATAATGAAATAGTGTCTGTCACCAAGAACTTTACATCCCTTAAAACAAAATTTAAAAAAAATTATTTTTTTCTGAACTTTACAAACATCAACAAAAGAATGAACATTTCCATATGCTAAGCAGAACAGAAAAAGTGAATTGCATATGAAACTATTCCATACAACTTGCCTTAAAATATGTAAATATATGATAAATTCAACAAATTTATGAAAACACTTTTTTTTTTCACTTTTTGGAAGGGGTAGGCAGGGCAATTGGGGTTAAGTGATTTGTCCAAGGTCACACTGCTAGTAAGTGTTAAGTGTCTGAGGCCGGATTTGAATTCAGTTCCTCCTGACTCCAGGGCCAGTGCTCTATTCACTGCACCACCTAGCCACCCCATGAAAATACTTTTAAAGCTATCCTACTTGCCTTTTTTCCTTTTGAACATCTTTCTGTTCTCTTCTGTGTATCTAAAAAATACTTTAAAGACTCTCTCATTGGCAATGTTATCTTTTAAAAATCAAACTTTACTATTTTTCTATTAAAAACAATCATTTCTCTTTCCCTTCCTCAATCAATTAATCTCTTCCCCACCCCCCCAAAAAGGGAAAAGAAAAATAAGATCTTTTGAACAAATATACATAGCGAAGCAAAGCAAATTCCCATACTGGCTATGCTCCACTATGTGTGTCTTAGTTTGCATCTTGAGCCCGTTGCTTTCCTGTTATCAGGTGGGTAGTATGTTTCATCACTGGTCCTGTGAAATCACACTTTATTGTTGCAACCAGAGCTTATGAGTCTTTCAAAGTTATTTTTCTTTGCATGATTGTCGTATAATCTTTCTCCTGATTGTGATCACGTCATTTTGTATCAGTCCGTATAGGTTTTCCAAATTTTTTTTAGCAACATTATCATTAGCTCTCCTCTCCTTCCTAATCCCCCCAAACCAAACCAAACCAAAGCAAACCAAAGCAAACCAAAGCAAACCAAACCAAACCAAAGCAAACCAAACCAAACCAAAACAATCCTTGTAACAAATAAACCCAGTCAGGCAAAAAAAAAAAATCTGTGCATTTGCCATGTCTGAAAAAAATTAAGTCTCAGTCTGCATCTTGTGACCTTCTGTCAGGTTGTGGGTATTATTGTCATCATCAGTCCTCTAGAGTTGTGGTTATTATCCCATCAATGAGCATTCTGAAGAGTTTCCAACTTGTTTTTCTTTGCCTTCTCATTGTTACTGTATTAATTATTCCCCTAGTTCTGCTCACTTTACTGATTCAGGTTCTATAAGACTTCCCAGACTTTTTTGAAACAGTCTAACAGAGGAGAAAACATGCCAACAGCTATGTACAAATAAGCTATATACAGGAGAGATTGACAGACAACAGATTGGCAGACAACTCAAGGGCATAAGGTTTCAGAGATCAAAATTTATATTTCTTTGGGCAGAGCACCCACAGGTAAGGCTATGATACCCTATGTGGACAGAGGGAGAGGAAAGAGGAGAGAAAAGGAAGGGATGGGAGAGGAGGAAAGGAGAGTTTCAAACTCAGGTCTTGGCTCTATGCTGCACT
>JAQQSW010021810.1:0-10587 GCA_028646575.1 Pseudocheirus occidentalis
TCTCTCTCTCTCTCTCTCTCTGTCTCTCTCTCTCTTTCTCTCTCTCTCCTTCCATTTTCTGTGCCCCGTCCCCCTTCTCTAACAAAATCCCAGAACCCATCTTTGGTGGGTTGCTGTCTAGAAGATCATTATGGGTCTTTCTAGCTCTGAATCCTATTACCCTCTAATAAAAGCTCCATACCGCCCCTCCCTCCCCACCTCTGCCAACTGCCCTTATTTGTTTATATCCCTCTATTTCTCTGACCCTTATTTATTTCCACTCTTCCTAGATTAGTATTTTCTAAATCTCACTAGTTTTGAGGGCCAAGTAGAGAAGCAGTGAAGATAGCCTCAAGATCAAAAGGGAGTGAAGAGGGATGGAGGAAGGAGGGATAGGGAATGAAAGAGACAGAGAGAGAATGAGAACTACAGGACAAGTGCTGATTAAAGAAATGTACTCAGTTGCAGAGGACCTGGGTTCAAATCACAGTTCTGATCCTTATTAGCTGCTTGACTGTGGACAAATAACCTACTCTGGGTCAGCTTCATCATCTGTCAAGTGAAAGGGTTAAACTAGATGAGCTTAATGTATGCTCTAGGTCTAAAGCCTATGATCTTTAAGAGCATTTGAATAAGTTTTGCCCTTTGCTTCCTGTATAAATTGTGACAATGTAATTCAGTATAGTTACTATGTCACAGAGAAGCAAGGAGAACTATTCAAACTGTCTTTTGCAGAGGAAAAGAACTGAAGAATAAGTTTGAATATACATTAAAATCATGTTTCTTTTTTGGAATCTCTATTTCAGTGGTTCTCAACCTTCCTAATGTCGTGAACATTTAATACTCATATGTGGGCCTATCTGCCTGGAGACAGATAGAGGAGCCATGTCTGGGTTCCTAAGACCATTGGAAATGTGTTTTCCAATGGTCTTAGGTAATCCTGTTCGACTCCCAAAGGGGTTGCAACCCACAGGTTGAGAACCACTGCTCTATTTTCATGATTCCTTTTTTGAGTGATGGCCCTCAAAAGTTAGGAGTGGCCTAGATCTCTCTAGACTTGAGAGTTCAGGTCTGGTTCCAATACCACTTTCTCCTAGCAGCCTTCCATGACTACCACTGCTCATAGTGATCTCTTACCTTTCAATTCCTCAAATAAAAAAAATAATAATTCCTATGCTACCCATTTGGATTCTGGGCTTTAATTTTTTAATCTGGAATTAACCTTAAAAGATTTGATGAGCCAAGAGACAGCATGATATAGTAGGGAAGCATGCTATACTATGAGTCAGGAGAGATCTGGGTTTAAATACTTCCTCTGACAATCACTAGTGGGATGACCAAGGGTGAATCACGTAACCTCTCTAAACCTAGCTTCCTTATCTGCACAACGTGGCTAATAATATCTGTAATGCTTATACGTCACAGGATGTTACAAGGACCAAATAAAAGTTAATGCATATAAACTGCTTTTTAACCCTAAAAAAAAGCATAAATGTTGGTCATTATTATTGTCAAAGAGTTTATGGTACTTGATGATGATCACACAGGTTGGAGAAGGTGGCAGACGTAGGGTTAAAACCAATACTTTCTGACTTTAAATCCAGTGTGAACTTGTCTGTATTATAAGGATGTCACAGATCTCTTTTTTGTTTTGTTTTCTTTTTTTCTTTTAAAAAAATTATTTATTTTCTTGTTTACATTACTCATTTCCATGAGATTTTGAGTTATGCAGAACATCTCCACAATGGACATATTGTGAGAGACTGATTATATGTCCCTCCTTCCTATATCCCCCCCCATCCCCGGTTCTATTTTCTACCCTATCCCTGTCCCTTTACAGAAATGTATACTTCCAGCAACCCTCTCCCCGACACTGCTGTCCCCTCCATCATCCCACCTCTCATCCCCATCCCTCCTACTCTCCTGTGTGGCAAGATACCCAGTTTACAATTTATATCATTTCTTCCCTAAGCCAAATTCAATGAGAGTACGGTTGACCCTTCCCTTTAGCCTTCCTGTTCTTCCCCTCCATTGTAACAATTATCTCTAGCCTCTTCTATATGAGATGATTACTCCCATTCTGTCTCTCCCTGTTTCTTCTCATTCTAAAACTCGCCCACCTCAGAATTTCACCTTTTAAAGTATCGTCCCTTCCTATTCAATTGAGCCTGTGCTCTCTATGTACACGTATATACACGTACTCAGATATGTTTTCATATGCATATAAACCCTCCTATATAGACATGTGTATGTATATACATACATATGCATACACATATATATATACACATACATATACATATATATATTTATATTTATACATTTGTATTCCCTTCATCTATCCTCATACTGAGAAGTTTCATAAGTTACAATTATCGTTTTTCCATGTTGGCATGTAAATAGTTCCAACTTTGATAAGTTCCTTATGATTTCTTTTCCATGTTTACCTTCTCATGCTTCTTGTATTTGAGTGTCAAATTGTCTTTTCAGCTTTGGTTTTTTCAGCAAGAATGTTTGAAAGTCCTCCACCTCACTGAATGACCATATTTTCCCCTGGAACCATATACTCAATTTTTCTGGATTGGTGATTCTTGGTCTTAATCCTAGCTCCCTTGATCTCCGGAACATCATATTCCAGGTCCTTCAATCCCTCAAAGTAGAAGCTGCCAGATCCTGGGTTATCCTAATTGTGTTTCCACAGTATTCAAACTGCTTCCTCTTGGCAGCCTGTAATATTTTCTCCTTTATCTGGGGACTCCAGAACTGGCTATAACATTCCTAGGAGTTTTCTTTTGGGGATCTTTTTCAAGAGGTGATCAGTCAGTTCCTTCAAGTTTGATTTTACCTTCTGGTTCTAAATATTGGGACAATTTTCCTTAAGAATTTCTTGAAGGATGCTTCAAGTTCTTTTTTTGATCATGGCTTTCAGGTAGTCCAATAATTTTTAAATTGTCTCTCCCTGATCTATTTTCCAGGTTTTTTCAGTGAGATATTTCACAATGTCTTCTATTTTTTCATTTGTTTGAATCTGTTTCATAGTATCTTCATTTCTCATAAAGTCATTTGCTTCCATTTGCTCCACTCTAATTCTGAAGGAATTATTCTCTTCAGAAAGCTTTTGAGATTCTATTTCCATCTGGCAAATTCGACTTTTTAAGGCATTCTTCTCCTCAATTGTCTTTTGGATCTCTTTTGCCATTTGAGTTAATCTATTTTTTAAGGTGTTACTTTCTTCAGTCAGGTTGCTCTTTTCATGATTTTTTGGTATCATTCTCATTTCTCTTCCTAATTTTTCCTCCACTTCTTATTTGGTTTTCAAAATCCTTCTTAAGCTGCTCTATGGCTTGTAGGCAGTCTACATGTTTCTTGGAAGCTTTTGCTGTGGCAGTTCTGACTGTGTTGTCTTCCTCTCATTCCATGCTTTGATCCTTTTTTGTCTCCAAAAAAGGATTCTAGAGTTTGATTGCTGTTCTTACTTTGCTTCCTTTGACTGCTCATATTGCCAGTGACTTACTTGATTTTGTTTTAGCTCTGTGGAATTCTGCTTCCAGAGGGGAAAGCTCTGTTCCAAATTGCTGGGGTTTTCCCAGCTGCCGGAGCTATTAGGGTGGTTTTGCAGCCTCCCCCAGCTTTGGCTTGCTGAAAACGCACCCCAGGACCACCACCCAAGACCATGATCTGGATCCAGGCTGCTCAACACAAGAGCACTTAGCCTCTGAACGATTGCTTGGCCCCCCTGCAGTCTGCAGACTGGGAGCTCTGAAGCAGCCAAGTGGAGGCAGCTGTAGGGCCACTACTCCTGTCCCTTCCTTGCCCTGGAGGCAGTTCTGCCAGACTGCTTTTCTCCCCCAGATTTAGCTAAGTTCCACTGACCTTTCACTTAGTTCTTGTTTTTTATGGCTTGATAATTCTGGAAACCGCTACAGCTGCCACTGATCCACTCTCCTGAAGGCTCCAGCTGTGACCTGTCCTGGCCACCCCCTGAGCCAAGCTGCAGTTTCTGGTTTTAGCTCCCAGTACACTGCAATGAGCCCTTCCTGTCGGGCTGCCTTCAGCAGGAGATGTGTTTTTCTGTTGTGAGTTTTGGTACCCTAAAATTTGTTTAGAGTCATATTTTATGGGTATTTGAGGTGCCTATGTGGGAGCTGAGAACCTTGCTGCTTCTATGCCACCATATTGGCTCTGTCCCCCATAGGTACCTGTTTTCTTTCTCTTAAGACCTAAGTTCTTCTGGAAGGCAAAGATCTATGTCCTTTTCTCCACTGTATCACCTAGTGTAGTGGTTCTCAATCTGTGGGTTGTGACCTCTTTGGGGGTCAAAAGACCCTTTCACAGGGGTCACAGGGGTTGCCTAAGACTATCAGAAAACACATATTTCTGATGGTCTTAGTAATGAGACACTGCTCCTCCACTCCTCTATCTCCAGGCAGATCCACCCACATAAGAATATTAAAGGGTCCAGGCATTGGGAAGGTTGAGAACCACTGACCTAGAGAGCTAAACACAGAATCCTGCATCTAGTCATCATACATAATGCAGCTAGGTGGTAAAGTGGAGTGCTGGACCTGGAGTCAGGAAGACTCATCTTCTTGAGTTCAAATCTGGCCTCAGACACTTACCAGCTGTGTGACCCTACTTGATGCCTCAGTTTCCTCACCTATGACATGAGCCAGAGAAGGAAAGAAAGGGCAAACCACTCTAGTATCTTTGCCAAGAAAACCACAACTAGGGTCATGAGGAGTATACAATCAAACAACAGGCATGTATAACTGGCATTTACTGATTGTTGAACATTCTTCAGACTCAGCTTTTAAATCATTTGATTCCATTCCATAATAGTAATAATAACTAAGATTTATATATTACTTACTATGTGCCAAGCAGGCACTGTGCTAAACATCTTATAATAATTATCCTATTTTTTCCCCTCAAAACAACACTAGGAGACAGGTATTATTATTATCCCCATTTTACAGATGAGGTTAAATGACTTACCTGCCCAGGATAACACAGCCTGGAAGTATCTGAAACCAGATTTGAATTCAACTTTGCCAGACTCCAGGCCCCGTGCTTCAGCTCCATTCTATTAAATTCATTCCCAATTTTGGGGAAAAAAGGCTGTGATATAGTAGCAATAATACAGTAGTGGAAATTTACATGATAAAGACTTGCAAAGCACTTTATATTCACCACCTCATTTTAGCCCCACTAAAGCTCTTTGACTTAGGTTTTGGGATATTATCACTCCCATTTTATAAATGAGGAAACTGGGTAAGTGACTTGTCCTCTGTCATAGAATCAGGTGTCAAAGATGTAATATCTCTCCAGGTCTTCCTGACTCCACAGGTCTATCACTAGTACCATTGCTGTGTTGTTGCTGTAGGTATCATGGGTACAATGTGCTTTGTCAACCTTGGAAGCCCCACGGAGGGATAGTATACCAACTTTTGCTATCCAAAGCTCCATAATCATATGAGAAAGTTCTCTTTTCATTGCAAAGTGAGAGCTTACGTCATAAATGCAGGGAAAACTTGGGAGCCTGAACTTGGATCCTTGATACTATCTCTTTAAACAGTCACATTCAGGAAGATACAAAATGTAATTTGTTTATCACCTTAGGGCCTAAGGGACTGGCTTACTAATGTTCCTTTTATTGGCATTTTCCAGTATAGGAAGAAAACATCCTTTAGGTTGCTCAAAGGTAGCCTATACAACACTCAAAGAAAGACTTTTTCTTACTTCTAAAGAAACATTCCATACAGTAGTTAAACAGGAAGAAGTCCTAGGAAAATGAGTTCCAAGCATTCCGGAAAAGTCCTCTGAGTTTCAGTTTGAGTACTACTGGAAAACAGGAAGAGGCAAAATACCTCATGAGTCATTTGTTGTGGAAACCACAGTCAACAGCACCAGCTAGGCACAAGCAGTTTGGATGTCAGTCTTAACAACAGGAACAAGATGAGGACACCAGACCTTCTGGGCACTTGTAAAAGAGGAAAGGTAAAAAAAAATTCAATGAAAACTTTTAAATCCCACAACTAATAGTTAGAAGGAACCCTTAGGCATCATAAGGTCTAACTCCTTTGTTTTGACAAAGGTATAATAACACCCCAAGATCACCAGTTAACTTACAGCTGCGTTGCCCCTGGCTGGAGTGGTCAACACAATTCTTAGTTTATTAAGGTAATCAAAGATCAGGAAGTGAGATGTCTTCCCAATGGCACACAGACCTTGTAGCAGGATTGAGATCTGAACCCACATCCTCTGAATCCAAATCTCTTTTAACTCTACTAAATCAGTCTAAACAGACCATAGCTCTACAGGCATTCAGGGCACATTTATAGTCAGGTTGACCAAGTTATAAAGAAGTAGGGGGACTGGCCAATTAAAGATATTCCTAAAGACTCGTGATTCACCAGTTTTGGTACTATTTCCAACAGTATAGACTGTAACCCCTCCATGAATTTCAATAGACAGATCTTGATGGATGGATTGATTGATTGGTCAACTTGCTGGTGATGAGCCCCTCAGCACTTAGCTAGGCTAATATGGATAAGAGGCACACAATATGGCATTGGGCCCTGATTTGAAGACTTTCCAGTTTGGTAGGACCAGCTAGAACTTGCACAGGAGAACCCAGGGTCACCTCTGAATCACAAAGAAGATTAAGAGGGCTTAAGGTAGGCAATTTAAAATAAACAACCCCCTCTCCCCCAGGCTTTCATCATCTTATATAAATACAATTAAGATAATTTCCACAAGTTCTCACAGGGCACCAGCAAGATCACCCAGGCCCGCTGAACTCACTCAAGGGCTCAGCCCACAGAACACAGACACAGTTTCATAAGCAACTAAATTAGTCACTGTCCTTAAATATCCAGAGCACAAGGGAGAATCAGGTTCCATGAGGTGCTTAGACACTTTTTGAAAGCTAACTCTCATTTCTTTTTAGTACAAAGTGAAAGCTGCAAATGAACACTTACCCCAACTGCTATAGAACTAATTCTTCAAATCTCAGGGTTCTCAACATTCATGCAAATTAAAATCCTTAAGGTTTGCTCATGGCAATTAAATATTATGTGTCTACATGGCATTTGGAATTTTCAAGGTAGAAGGACTACTTTGAGAAAAGGAATCACTTTGTAAATCTCAAAGCATTATGAAAATGTAAGTTATCATATCATCACTATTGTTGATTTTAATTGTATTCTGAACTTAAGAAATAAAATAAGCATTTTCATAATGTAGACTAGAAAAGATGACTGTAGATGAAACGGCAAATCTATTATGTACAACTTGCTATTCCTTTTTAATAGATAATGAAGTTACCATGTAATTTTCTTTTTCCCCTCTCCTCTCACCCTATCCTACAAATGGATAGCTACCATTAGATACACACACGTAAAACCATCATCATCATCATCATCATCATCATCATCACCATCACCATCATTTTACTATTTTATGTTTATTTCTTTGATGGAGAGAAAATAGATGCTACCAATGCTGGCAGCACTTGTACAATTTCTAGCTAGAGAGTTGCTTGGGGGAATGAGGGGGGAGCAGTTGGGAAGGGCCTGACTAAAGGTTAAATGACTTTCCCCATTTCACACAGCCAACATGACTCAGAGGTGGTACTTGACCCTAGATTCTCCTGACCCTGATGTGGGCTCTTTATCCACTGAACCCTTCATTATATTCATCACCACAATAATAATAAAATAATATAAATAAACTAATAATAAAATTATTAGTATTATGATCTAATGCATACTATTATATAACATGACACATATACTATATATTGTATATCATTTATATAATACAGTAATAATTCTTATCATGACAAAGATCACAGATGAGCATTACAAGCCACCCAAGCTGCTTGCGTTACATCATTACATCATGATGAAAGGGCACTGACAAGTACTGATCCATAAACCTACTTTCTTGTCTCTATAATAATAACACAGCTGACATTCATCTATCACTTTAAGTTTTGTAAAACATTTTAAGTACATTGTCTCATTTGATTCTCACAATAGCTCTGTAAGGTAAGAACTACTGGTATTATTTTTCCCATTTTACAGATGAGGCTCTCAGGGCAATTAAGTGAACTTGCCTTTGGACATACAATTAGAGAGTATCAGATGTTAGATCTAAACCTGATTCTCTTCTGACACTGCCCAGAAACTTTTTCCATTATATCATGTCACTGCTTTATGAGAATGGTCTGTACTGCAGTGGTTCTCAAACTGTGGGTTATGCTCAATTTATAACAATGAAAATACATCCTGCGTATCAGATATTTACATTACGATTCATAAGAGTAGCAAAATTACAGTTATGAAGTAGCAATGAAAATAATTTTATAGTTGGGGGGTCACCACAACATGAGCAACTGTATTAAAGGGTCGCGGCGTTAGGAAGGTTGAGAACCACTGGACAGAAATAGTAAGGACATCCTTGGTAACAACTAGAAAAGAACATCCAGGTTTTCACAAATTATTTTCTACAACAGACCACACTTTCATGACCACATGATTGACTTATAAGTATAGAAGATAAAAAGTCTTGCTATGTTCATTGCTCACTGATCATTTTTTTTTTAGAGATTCTGATTCTACATTCTGATTTCTGAACAAAATTACTTTGTGTATACTTTGTATTTTCTTATCTGTGAAGCTGTCTCCCTTTCTCCAGATAATAAATTCTTTGAAAAAAGGAATTGTTCTATTCCTACTTTATATCTCTAGTGCCTAAAAAAATCTGATATGAAGGTGAGAAATGAATGAATAAACATGCAATCTTTTTTTTTGGAGGGCAGTTGGGGTTAAGTGACTTGCCCAAGGTCACATGGCTGGTTTTTGTGTTAACTGTCTGAGGTTGCATTTGAACTCAGATCCTCCGGACTCCAGGGCCGGTGCTCTATTCACTGCGCCACCTAGCCACCCCAATAAATATATAATCTTAAATGCTTCAGTTAAACAAGCTATTTCTCAAACATATGCTAAAAATTTTATGAAATTCAATGATAGATATGACCATAAAGATAACTGTGAAATAATACTTTGATTATCAATACCTAGGAAAGCATAAAATTGGGAAACATGCTCACCAAAATATTCACCAACGCCATGAAGAATACCCAGTGCTAAGACCAAATAGAGGACAGATTCTCGGTTAACAAGAGAAGTTTAAAGATACTTCCATTTGTGCATAACTTTGAGTACCAGAGCACTGTTGGGCCTCGGTTGGGCTCCAGGATCTTTCAAAAGGGATAGGCTTAATTATTCACAATGGAAGAACAAAGAGGACGAAAAAATGCTTGTTGCTCAGATTATGACATAGAAATGGATTGCCAATGCATTGAAACAGTTAATCAGCATCTGCAGAGGCATTGTATATGGACACTGATTTGGGACCAGGAACTGAATAGGAAGCACCTGAGAAACTGCAAAGGGCTTTGAATGAACCCAAGCTGCTTTCTGCCAACATTCATCTTTTTTTTTTTTTTAAACATCAATATTTTCCCAGTGAAACTATGTGGCTCCAAAGCATGGAATATCACAATGTCTGAATGATCAAAGTGGCAGGTGACCCAAAAGGCAATGGAAAGAAGCATGGTGGGTTACAAGGAAGCTATAGCATAATACAAAAAAAACTGGTGAAAAGTGTGTAAAAGACATCATCAGAGGCATGCATGTCTAGAAAAGGAGGTAGATGGCTGGCCATGTTTTAAGATTGTTTAAAGATTCAATCTTGGGGCGGCTAGGTGGCGCAGTGGGACGGCTAAGTGGCGCAGTGAATAGAGCACCGGCCCTGGAGTCAGGAGTACCTGAGTTCAAATCCAGCCTCAGACACTTAACACAAAAAACTAGCCGTGTGACCTTGGGCAAGTCACTTAACCCCAACTGCCCTCCCCCCCCAAAAAAAGATTCAATCTCTAACAGGATTGATGGGGTGATGGGACCTGGATTCCTAAAGAGAAAAAGATCATGTCTTTGAAAGCAGCCCTGTCCCTGAATTTTTGCATACATTTCAGCAGCACAAATCACTGGCCTCCACTCAAGGCAAGTGGCCCATGCTTGCTCCACAAGATCAAAAGGGCTGGATTAGGTGATTGTCTATACCAGAGGAATTAAATTCTTGGCCTCAGGCAATAGCAAAATTACCCAAATTAAAACAGAACTGGAAAAATGTTTAACAAAAGCAAATGAAACACAACAAAACAGATAAATGTTCATTTTTATTTCTAAATTAACCTGAGACTAGTTTCCGGGGGTGGAGCCAAGATGACGGCCTAGAAGCAGCAGGGTCCTGCAGCTCCCATGCAGCCACTCTAAACACCCATAAAAATATGACTATAGACAAATTCTAGGACTCTCAAACTAAAAAAATACAGAAAACACATCTCTCGCGGAAGGCAGCTTGGCAGCAGGGGATCATCGTGGCAGGACACGACCACGGGGGTGGTAGGAAGGAGCCAAGCCAAGCCAAGCAGCAGCCAGTCTACAAGAGAGAAGATCTACAGCCTCCAGCAACTCCACATCTAACAAGGAGTGAAAAGCAGAGATTAAAAAAAGGTGTGAAAAATAGGGATTAAAGAAA
>JAQQSW010021811.1:0-10587 GCA_028646575.1 Pseudocheirus occidentalis
ACAACAAAGACCTCTTCTTCTCATTGAATTTTAGTGTTTGTGGGAGAGTGAGCTCAAAATTTATAGACACCATGTTCTGTTGCTGATCAATTTTCATTGCTATGTAGTTATATTCCCCGTTATGGAGCATGTGCCCTCTGGTTGACTAGTAAAATTTAATCATTTGTTTTAATACTATGGAGTTATGATTTGAAGAGGATTCTTTCTGGCCCTCTTCCAAATCTCTAGAATCTAAGGGAGCTAATAGTAGGGTCGAAAATTACAGGGCCTACCTGCCTCAATAATTAATAAGATTTTAGAAATAAATTAAAGAAATCAGAAGAATAGCCTTATGAAGTATAATTAATTCACAAAGAAAAATTATTTGCTTTCATGGCATTGCATGTTATTGCCTCTCTGAGAAAAGTTTTTCATTACTATTCTTTTTACATGTTGAATTGTACAAGAGAAATGAAGCTTGTTCAGGTCAGGAACTCCTTTTTAGTTCTGTCTTTGTATCTGTGTTACTCGGCCAACCTTGACATTGTAGGCACTTTATACAATGTTTCTTTATTTCATCAACATTCACATTTTCATAGAACTGAACTAAAACAGGGGAATTATACACAATCCATGACCCAAGGTAATAGCATACAAAGGCATCTGTTATGATGCTATTGGCCTGAACTAGAATTCTGTGGCAGTAAGCAGATCCGTAACATCTCTATTTTCACAAATGCAGTTGAGTTGAGTGGGAAGCTACATGTAACTGCCCTTTGAAATCTGTATGTATGATGGAAAGATAACTTAGAATACTCACCCCCAGATTTTCCCATATTTTTTAAAACAAGTCAGGTCAAATTGTGCCAAACCCTGCGAAAAAGTTTTAAAATCAGATATTGGCATGAATTCTTACTGAGGAATGATGTTAAAAATGCACTATGTTAGGAAGTTAAGTATAAAATAATTGTATTTTTCACTATTATTGTTATGCCCTGTTACAGTTTGGGGGGGTCAGGCTGTATAGGTTTCACCTATACCCTTCCTCAACAGGCTTCGGGCGTCCCCGGCTCCCAGCTTCCGCTTTCTCTGGGAGAAACAGCTGCACGGAAAAATTGAGACACAGGGCTTGCTTCTTTCTACTTTCTATTAGGCTGGTGTGGCTGGAACTCCCTCTCATTCTCTAAGCTTGGCGTGGCTGGACTTTCTCTTCTTTAGAACACAACACTTGCCTCTAGCTACGTTCTCTAAGCTTGACGTGGCTGGACTTCCTTCTGCTTCTGCGTAGCATGTATTTAAGTCCTTTATCCAGGGCCCCTTAAGGCCCCTCCCCTGGCCTTGCCCTCTCCACAGCGAGCCAATTGTGCATCACCCCGAAGGTGGAGAGATAATCCTGCTTATTGCAAATAGGTGCAACCTTTGCATCCTGTCCCCAGGTGATCACGGGCCTCCTTTTAGCTGAGGACCAATTCAACCCATTACCAACAAGAACCCCAACAATGCTCCTCAGTTTGCCTGTGAAGTTATTGCCCACCCCCATCTCTATTTGTTGACATCTGACTCAGTTCAAATGTGGTTGTTCCATGAAGTTTTTCCTGATCTCTCCAGCAAAAGGAGATTTATCCAGAATCCTTGGTCTCTTCATCTTAATTCTTTTTTTTTTTTTTTTGCTTTTTTGGAGGGCAGTTGGGGTTAAGTGACTTGCCCAAGGTCACACGGCTAGTTTTTTGTGTTAAGTGTCTGAGGCCGGATTTGAACTCAGGTACTCCTGACTCCAGGGCCAGTGCTCTATTCACTGCCCCAACTAGTCGCCCCTCTTCATTTTACTTCTAATGCCTTTTTCCTGTGCTATGAAAATCTGTTTAATATAAGGCTTTTGCTCTTGACTGTGTTTGTACACTAGTGCCTAAAATATTGCAGGCATTTAATAAGAAACTTTTTGATTGATAGATTTGTACACTCTGTAAACTTATACTCTAGCAATATTCTCATTCAAATTACAATTTCCTCATTTTCTAATGCATAATAGGCTCCTTGAGGTTCCCTGAAATGGATTTTTTATCTTTCTATTTCCCCTACATCAGGGATTCATAACTGTTTAAGTGTGATAGATTTTTGTAGTACTCTAGAAAAGACTATGGACCACTTTTTGAAAAGGTGTTTTAAAATGTATAAAACATATAACAACACATTCTTTGACCATTGATCAATTGAGAATTGCTTATATTCTTTTTAAAAATTTTGTAATAAGTCTTATTTGTTTCTTGTTTACATCATTCATTTTCATGAGATTTTTGAATTACAAATTTTCTCCCCATCTTTCCCCTGCCCTAACCCCAAAACAGCAACCCCACTGTAGAACCCCTCCCATGGTCTGCTCTCTAACTTTCTGGTAGGGCAGGGAGGGTACCCCTACCACAACCCCTGTATATCTTAATTCCTAATTGTAGGTATTGCAGAGCTTTGAATTCTAGATTCTTTCGATTCCTCCCTTGTCGCCCACCCCCTCTGGAAGGACAACCAATTCAATACAGGCTGTGTAGGTGTGATTATATAGGACATCTTCATAGTGGACATATTGTGACAGTGATCCTATGACCCTCTTTCCTATCCCTCCCCCCTTGTTCTGTTCTCTACCCTGTCCCTGTGCCTTTACTGAAGTGTGTGCTTCCAGCATCCCTCCTCCAGACCCTGCCCTCCCCTCTGTCATCCCCCCTTTCTTCCCCATGTCCCCTACTCTCCTGTGTGGCATGATGCCCAGTTTAGAGTTTATGACATTTCTTCCCTAAACCAGATTCAATGAGAGTAAATGAAAGTAAAGTTGTAACAGTTGTCCCTTGCCTCTTCCACATAGGATGATTAACCCCATTTTGTCTCTTCCTGTCTCGTCCTCTCCCACCTCAGAATTTGCCTTTTAAAGTATCATTCCTTCCTATTCAATTGACCTCTATATACCCATATATACACATGCTCAGATATGTATTCATATGCATATATAGCCTCCTATATAGACATATGTGTAAGTATACATATATATCCATTTGTATTCCCTTCACCTATCCTCGTACTAAGAAAAGTTTTGTAAGTTACTATTATTGTTTTTCCATATTGGCATGTAAAGAATTCAAATTTGATAAGTTCCTTATGATTTCTTTCCCATGTTTACCTTCTCATGTTTCTTGTGTTTGATTGTCAAATTTTCTCTTCAGTTCTGGTTTTTTCAGCAAGAATGCTTGAAAGTTCTCCACCTCATAGAATGACCATATTGTCCCCTGGAATAATATGCTCAATTTTGCTGGGTAGGTGATTCTTGGTTTTAATCCCAGCTCCCTTAATCCTCAAAATATCATATTGAGCCCCTCCTGCTGATCTGCCTTTCTCTAATCCCTATGTTTCACACCTTGGTAGATGTGGAGTTGCTGGAGTCTATAGATCTTCTGTCTTGTAGACTGGCTGCGGGGCAGCTTAGCTTGGCTTGGTTCCTCCTGATTGCCCTAGGGCCTGGCCATGTTTGGTTTTGGTTACAGGCTGGGCTGGCCTCGGCTCCGGTCCTGCCAAGATGATCCCCTGCTGTGGAGCTGCCTTCTGAGAGAGATGTGTTTTCTGTATTTTTGTGAGTTTGAGAGTCCTCAAATTCTTCCAGGATCATATTTTATGGGTGTTTAGGGTGGCTGTGTGGGACCTGCCGGACCTTGGTGCTTCTACGCCACCATCTTGGCTCTGCCGCTGGAAGTCTCAAAATTGCTTATATTCTTAAAAACCTTCCTTAGTCCTCTATATATTTCAGGAATGAGGCCTTTATAAGAAACCCTTGCTAAAGAAATGATTTCTCAGGTTTCTATTTTCTTTCTAAGCTAGTTTGCATTGACTTTGTGTAAAATCTTTTCAATTTAATGTAATCAAAATTATCCATTTTGTGTTTCATAAAGTTCTCTTCCTTTCATTTGTTCTAAATTCTTATCTTCTCTATAGAACTACTAGTTAAACTATGCATTGTTCTCCTACTTTGCTTATGGCATCACCCTTTATTTCTAAATCATGTACATGTTTTCATCTTATCTTAGCATATTCTATGAGATGTTGGTGTATACCTCATTTCCTCCATACTATTTCCTAGTTTTTCCAAAAGATTTTGTCAAATAGTGAGTTTTTATCTCTGAAGTGGAATTCTTTGGGTTTATCAAACCATAGATTACTGTAGTCAATTATTACTGTGTCTTATGTGCCTAACCTACTTCGCTGATCCACCATTCTATTTCTTAGTCAGAACCCAGTAGCTTTGAAGGTTGCCTCCTTATTATATAGTTTTAGATCTGGTACAGGTAGGTCACTTTCCTTTTCATTTTCTTTTATTAATTCCCTTGATATTCTGAATCTTTTCCTCTTCCCAATGAATTTTGCTATGTTTTTCCAGCTCGATAAAATATTATTTTAGTGTCTTGCTATGGCACTCAATAAGTAAGCTAATTTAAGTAGAATTGCTATTTTTCTTATATTTGGTCGGCCTGTCCATGATCTCTTGATATTTTCCCAAATGTTCAAATCTGACTTTTTTCTTGTGAAAAGTGCTTTTTAATTGTGTTCAGATAGTTCCTGGGTTCATTTTGGCAGGTAGACTCCCAAATATTTTATTTCAATGGTTATTTTAAATGGAATATTTCTTTCTGTCTCTTGATGTTGGGATTTGTTAGTGATATAAAGAAATGCTGATGATTTTGCGAATTAATTTTATATCCTGCAACTTTGCTAAATTTTTTTTATTATTCCAAGTAGTCTTTTAGTTGTTTCTCAAGGATTCTCTAAGTATATCATCTGCAAAGAGTGAGAGTTTTGTTTCCTTGTTGTCTTTTCCAATTCCTTCGATTCCTTTTTCTTCTCTCATTGTGAAAGCTAACTTTTATGGTACAGTATTAACTAATAGTGATGATAATGGACATCCTTGTTTCATTGCTGATCTTACTGGAAAAACTTCTGTATTATTCCCATTACATAAAATGCTTGCTGATGGTTTTAGATAGATTCTGCTTATCATTTTAAGGAGTACCCCTTTTGCTTCTATGATCTCTAGCGTTTTGTTTTAACAGGAATGGGTGCTGTATTTTGTCAAAAGGATTTTATGTATCTCTCAAGATAATCATATGATTTTGTCTTAGTTTTGTTACTAATGTGGTTAATTTCGATGATTGCTTCCCAAATACTGAACCAGTCCTGCATTCCTTTGTATAAATCCTAAAATTTCCTCATAGGGAGGTCATTGATGGCTTGTTCATTTTTTTCTTCTAAAATTGACTTAAATACATATTTTAATTCCTCTTCTGTTAATCTGGACAGTTAACATATTTTTTCTAATTATTTATCTATTTCACTTAGATGTTCAGATTTAGTGACATACAATTGGGCAAATAAGCTCCTAATTATTGCTTTAATTCCCTCTTCATTTTGGGTGAATCCACCCGTTTCATTGTTGATACTGGAAATACTGTTTTCCTTTTACTTAAAAAAATCAAAGTAGCCAATGGTTTAATCTATTTTTATATAAAACTAGCTCTCAGTTTTGTTTATTAGGTGAATAATTTTCTTATTTTCCTTTTTAGTAATCTTTCCTTTGATTTTCAGAATTTCTCATTTGGTATTTAATAGAGGATTTTTATTTGTTCTTTTAATAACTCTTTTAGCTAAATGCCTAATTCATTCATCTCCTCTTTCTGTATTTTATTCATGTAAGCATTTAGAGATAGAAAATTTCCCTGGTGTGCTGTTTTGTCTGTATTCAATAAATTTTGGTACACTGTCTCAGTATTATCCTTCTCTTAGATTACAGTATTGATTTTTTAAAATGATTTGTTGTTTAGCCCTCTCTTCCTTTAGGATTAGATTATGCAGTTTCCTATTTATTTTTTAATCTGTCTTCCCATGGCCTTTGATTAAAATTATTTTTATGGCAATGTGATCTGAAAAAGGATTCACTTAATATTTCTGCCTTTTTTCATTTGAAGGAGATTTTTGTGCACTAATATATGATCAGATTTTTGAAGGTGCTACATACCACTGAGAAAAATGTAAAATGTTCCCTATTCCCATTAGATTTTATCCAGAGGTCTAGTATATCTACGTTTTTAAAAAATTCTACTCACCTCTTTAATTTCTTTCTTGTTTTTTTTGTGGCTAGATTTATCTATTTTTGAGAGGGGGGCATTGAAGTCTCCTACTAGTAGTGGTTTGCTTTTTATTTCTTCCTGCAACTCACTTGACTTCTCCTCTAAGGATATGGATTCTATGCATATATGATGCATATATGTTTAGATCTGATATTAGCTTCATTGTCAATACTACCTTTTAGCAAGATGTAGTTTCCTTCCATACCTGTTTTAATAAGATTTTCAGTTTTTGATTTGTCTGAGATCAGGATTGCTAACCTTGTTGTTGTTGTTGTTTCCTAAGCTAGAACATAATATATTCTGCTTCAGGCTTTTACCTCTAATCTGTATTCACCTCTATGATTCAAATGTGTTTTTTGTAAACAACTTATTGTAGGATTATGCTATGTAATCCACTCTGCTATTCACTTCCATTTCATGGGAGAGTTAATCCCATTCACATTCACAGTTATGATTACTAACTGTGTATTTCCCTCCATCCTATTTTTCCCTTGCTTTCAGTTGTCTCTCATTTTTCACTCTATCCCTCCTCACCAGTGTTTTCCTTCTGACCAATGTCTTCTTCAACCTCCCCTTCCTTCCATCAGTTCCTATCCTTTTTCTTTATCCTTCCCCCTCCTACTTCTTTTACCCTTTTATTCATCACCTTCTCTTTTCTTTCCCCTTTCCCCTCCTCCTTCCTCATAGGGTACAATACATTTCAAAACTCAACTGAGTGTGTATGCTAATTCTTTAAGCCAAATCTAATGAGAGTAAAGTTCAAACAATGCTAAAACTGTCCTTTCTTTCCTTCTACTCTGATAGATTTTTTTGTAGAGGGGGCAGAGTCAAGATGGTGGCATAGAAGCAGAAGACATCTGCAGCTCCCACCATAACTACCTCAAATACTTATAAAATAAGACTCAAAATAAATTTTAGAGCTCTGGAAACCACGAAATTACAGGAAAAAAAAACATCTCCTATTGGGGGCAGACCAGTACGCAGGACATGAAGGGCTCATTGTGGAGGGCTGGGAGCAGAGACCTTCCCTGCCTGAAACCACTGGTTCACCCCAGGGCAGCCAGGACAAGCCACAGCTGGAGCACTCTAGAGAGTCAATCACCAGCAGCTCTGGAAGTTTCCAGACTTACCAACACATAAGAAACAAGGACAAACTGAAAAGTCAGTGGAACTCAGCTAAATTCGGGGGAGAAAAGCAGATATGGATGTCCACCCCAAAGGCAAGAAAGCAGCAGAAGCTGTGGCCCTGCAGCCTCCACATGGCTGCTTCAGAGCTTGCAGCCTGCAGATTGTAGGGGGGGGGGCAAGTGATAATTCAGAGGCTAAGTGCTCTTCCCTTAACCAGCCTGGATCAGAATCATGGTCGTGGGTGGTGGCCTGAGGTGCATTTTCAGTGAGCCAAAGCTGGTGGGGCTGTAGAATGGCTGCAGAGACTGTGCCTCCTAATAGCTCTGGCAGCTGCAAAAACCCCAGTGATTTGGGACAAAGCTCTTCCCTCTGAATGCAAAGTTGTACTGAGGTTCAAAAATAAAATTAATTAGGCAGGCCCCAGACACCCAGCATGGTGGCACGACCCACCAGGAAGGCCCTGGGACACACAATGTGGCAGCATGAACCACCAGGCAGGCCCCAGAGACCTGCAGTGGCAGAGCGCCAAGAGGCCATTGCCAGAAGTTGCCTGTTGACCCACCAACCACAAAGGCCACTCACACGCCTATCACCACAGGTTGGGAATGAGCAGAGCTGGGTAAGAGACAAAGGGAGGGCCCACGACAGGGGCAGCAGCTACTCCTGGGACTACTCATTCACACCCTGGCAATTTAAAAAGCTCCTATTTGAACTTCCAGGGACCAAGATGACAGTCTGAACCCTGGTTGTTCCAATCCTCCCACTAACCCTAAAACACAGTAATTATTGCCCCAGAGGAAAACTTTAAGCAGTAAAAGTTTAGGAAACGTGGAGGAAGGATGTGGCTAAGGATCTGCCTCAAAAAGGAAAGAAAGTAGGCTGAAAAGAGAAAGACAAAGACTCTGGAATCCTATTAAGGTGAGAGGGAGGAATCAAACTCAGAAGGAAGGAGTATTTTCTCCACACCCCCAGCTCAGGCCTTAACAGGGACTATGACCTGGTCTCAGGCATAGAAGGCATTCCTAGATGAGCCCAAAAAGAACTTTGAAATTGAGCTTAGAGAGGTAGAAGATAAAATTAACACCTCTTACCAAAACAAAATTGCACAATTAGAAAAACATTACAATGAAGGGAACAGTTCCTTAAAAAGTAAAACCTGTGAACTAAAAATGAAATCTGAGCATAAGGAAAAGGAGCTTGAAAAACTAACTGAGGAGAATAATTCACTAAAAACTAGAATCAACCAGATTGAAGTCAATGACTCTATGAGGAACCAAGAATCAGTCAAACAAAACATCAAGACAGAAAAATTAGAAAAAGAGGTAACAATATCTCAATGGAAAACAGATCTAGGAGACACAATCTGAGAATCATTGGTGTAACAGAAAATCATGATGAAAAAATGAGTCTGGACAATATCTTCCAAGAGCTCATCGAGGAAAGCTGCCCTGAGATCCTAGAACCAGAAGGTAAAATAGAAATCAAGAGAATCCACCAGACACCTCCTGAAAGACATCCCAAACTGAAGTCTATGAAACATTGTGCCCAAACTCCAGAACTATGAGGTAAAGGAGAAGATACTATAAGCTGCCAGAAATAAACGATTCAGATATCTCACAACCACAGTAAGGATTGAACAGGATGTGGCAGCCTCAGCATTGAAAGATTGGAGGAACTGCAATATGATTTTTTTGCAAGGCAAAAGAGCTAGGGCTACAACCAAGGATCACCTATACAGCGAGACTGAGCATAATCTACCAGACAAGGAGATGGACATTCAGCAGCATAACAGAATTCCAGATCTTCCTGGTGGAAAAGCCAGAGCTCAATGGAAAAATACGTCTTCAATTTCAAGACCCAGGAGAGACATAGAAAGGTAAATAAGGGAATGAAGAGAGCATATCAAGAAGAATCAATCTAGGAAAAGAAATAACCTGGTAGAAGATTATGCAGGGATTTAAATGCCATCATCTATCTTCAAGTGATACTGATTAGAGAAGAACAAATTAAAACAAGTTTGAGGTACCTGTTCACAAATAAGAGACTGGATAATATGACAGAAAAGGAACACAATAAATCTTGGAAGGGATAGGGAAAAATTGGGACAAATGCATTGTCAATGGAGTTGTTTCCTGATCCAACCATTCTATAGAGCAATATAGAATTATGTGCAAGGCCTATAAAAGTGTGCATACTCTGACCAGAAGTACCACTAATAGATCAGTATCTAAAAGAAATTTTTTAAAAAGAAGAGGAAAAAGAGGACCTACAAGTGAAAAAATATTCATAGCAGCTCTTTTTGTGTTGGCAAAGAATTGGAAATTGAGGGACTGAAGAATGGTTGAACAAGTTGTGATATATGATGGTGGTCAAATACTACCTGTCCTAAGAAATAATGAGCAGTACGGATTCAGAAAAAAAAAACAACCAGAAATTTCATACAAAGTGAAGTGAGCAGAATCAGGCAAACATCACATATAGTAACAGCAATATTGTTTGATAATCGACTGTGCATTTTATAGTTACTCTCAAAAATAAAATGATCAAAGACATTTCTGAAGGAGTTATGATGAAAACTGCTAGCCACCTACAGAGAAAGAACTGATATAATTCAAAGGAAGATTGAAGCACACTTTTAAAAAAAAATGCACTTTATTTTCCTTTCATCTTTCCCTTTTATTGTTGGGGGAGGCAAGTACCTGTGTTTTCTTTTGCTTCATGGATAATATGGAAATATGTTTTTGCATGACTGCACTTATATTATCTGTATCAAACTTCTTGCTTTCTCAAGGAGAGAGTATAGTAGGGAGGGAGAGGATTTAGAATTAAACATTTTTAAATTAATGTTAATTTTTATATGTAATTGAAAAAGTATAAAAATAAAAAAGTATTTGAATCCTAAATCAAATTAATTGACTGGTAACATGAGTGGGCAAAAGAAGCAAAGCAAGATCAGTAATCCAACTTTAGATTCTTTTATTGGGGACAAAAAGGATCAAAGCATGGAAGAGGAGAAAGACAGCATAGTCAGAACTCCTGCACCAAAAGCTTCTGAAAGAAAAATGTAGACTGGTTACAAGCCATAGATGAGCTTACGAATGATCTTGAAAAACAAATGAGAGAAATGGAGGAAAAAATGGGAAGAGAAATAAGAATGATGCATGAAAATTATGATAAAAGAATCAATAACCTGACTGAATCAAATTACATCAAATTAAAAATGATTTAAAAACTATGAAAGCCATGATCAATAAAAGAACCTAGAAATCATCCTTCAAGAAATTCTCAAGCAAAATTGCCCAGATATTTTGGAACCAGAAAG
>JAQQSW010021812.1:0-10587 GCA_028646575.1 Pseudocheirus occidentalis
CTCCTCCCCATTCTGTCCCTTCCTGTTATGGTGTTAACTACTCCCAAGGTGTTAATTACTTATGTGTTAATTAAATAGTTTAAACAAGGTGTTAACTTGAAACAAGGTGCTAAGTGCCTGCTTACTTGCCAATACAAAGGGGCATGGAAGATCTTCAGATTTCATTAACATTACAATATGTTTTATGCATTTCTGAGTTTCTAAACTTTTTCTGTGTCATTTGTTGACCTTTGCATGTCATCTGCAGCTTCCATAAAACTTTCAAAAATTCTCATTTAGTTTCTTTTTTTCTGGAGGGGCAATTGTTGTTAAGTGACTTGTCCAAGGTCACACAGCTAGTTTTTTTTGTGTTTTAGTGTCTAAGGCCGGATTTGAACTCAGGTCCTCCTGACTCCAGGACCAGTGCTTTCTATTCACTGTACCACCTAGCCACCCCTCATTTAGTTTCTTATGCTGACCTGTGATATGGTAAAACCATGTTGGGTAAAGTTGTATGTAATGTGGAAAGGATAACTATATTAGCAAGCAGGATGCAAAAAAAAATGCTTTACACTATGTCTTGGTTGACTATGTCAAGAATACAAGATTAGTTCAAAATAAAGGAAGAATATAAGTATATTAAACCATTTCAGTAATATAAATAACAAAAACCACATGATTTTAGCAGCAGATGTTGGAAAAGCCTTTTGTAAAGTCCAGCATTCATTTCTGTTAACAATTCCCCAGATCGTCTAAATAAATAAACTTCTTCTTAATAAAGTTAATATCTTCATAAATTCAAAAACAAATGTACTATATAGCTATATAGAAAAATGTACAGTACAGTAATGGAGAAAAGTTAGAGACAGGCCTTTACAGAGAGAGCAGTGATAAAACCAAGGATGACTATTATGCTACTTATACCAATAAGATAAGTAAAAGAGCTTTAAAGAATAATCATAGGCAAAGAAATAAAATCGTTGCTTTTTACAGATGTACGATAATGTTCTTAGATAATTGCGGAGAATCAAGTAAAATTAATTATAACAACTCATAACCTCAGCATATAAGATAAATACATGTGAATCCTTAGTATTCTTATAGATAACCAGTAAGAAGAAGTAGAAAGAGAAACACAATTCAGGATAACAGCTGACATTCTACAATATTGGGAGTGTTATCTACCAAGATTACTCTAAGGAGTAGATGAAAATATAAAACATTCTTTGCAGAAATACAGACCTAAATAAATGGGGAAATATTAATTGCTATTAAGTAGGTTAAGATAATATGATAGAAATGACAATAACAGTCCTAAATCAGTTTACTTATTCAGTGTCATACCAATCACACTGCCAGAGAGCTATCCAGTTTTCTGAGGGTTTTTTTTTTCAAATAAGGCCTTCCCCCAATTCCCACACCCCCAGTAATTGGGATTTGGGAACTTATTATGCAATTGTGTTTGATTCTGTACATAGTAGACCTATTCTGTTCTACCAATCAACCTCTTTAAACTTGTACCAAATAATTTTCATGATTATTACTTTATACACTTTATACAGTTTGAGATCTGGTATTGATAGACCTCCTTCCTACTTTAGTTTTCATTGTTGCCTTTTTAATTTTTTTCTTATTCCATATGAATTTTTAAAAATGTTTTCTAGCTACATAGCTTTTGGTAGTTTGATTGATAAGTGACTTTTTATGCTTATATATCCAGTTGGAGCTTATCTTGATGTACATGAGTGTTGGTCTCAATTTTAAGTCAAAACTTAAATAAGGGGAACAAGGAAAAAAAATTACCTTTCAGTTTTGTGACTAGGGGCAGAATGTTCTTGACTAAATAAGTGATGGAGAGTATCACACAAGATAAAATGGAAAATTTTGATTATATAAAATATAGGTATGGTACAAACAAATCTAATGTTGTAAGAATTAGAAGCAAAACAAGTAAATGGGGAAAAATCTTTACAATGTTTCTCCAGGAAAGGTCTGTGTGTATATGTATATTATATACATATATAAACATTTTATGATTCAGAGCCATTCTCCAGCATACAGATGATCAAAAGATACAAAGAGGCATTTCTCAAAGAAATTCAAGCTATTGAAATCAAATGAAAAATTCTCTAAATCACCAATTAGAGAAACACAAAATTAAACAGCTTTCAAGTTCTGCCTCATACCAATCACACTGGCAAAGATGACAGAAGAGGAATATGATAAATATTGGGGGAGCTATGAGAAAACAGGTAACCTGTTGGTGGAGCTGTGAATTGATCCAGCCATTTTGTAAATTAATATGAAAATATACTCAGAGAGTAATTAAACTTTGCATACCTTTACCTTTTCATACCCACTAGTAGGACTATATCCCAAAGAAATAAAAGAAGAAAAGGATCTATAGGTACAAAAATATTTATAGCAATTTTTTTCATAGTAGCTAAAAATGGAAAATTCTTCTATTGGGTAATGACTGAACAACTTATGGTATATGGATGTAATGGAATATTATTGTGCCATAAGAAATAATGAAATATTTCTTAAAATAGATAATTTCAAAGAAAACTGGGGAGACCCTTGTGAACTGATAAAGAGCAAAGTTAATAAAACTAGGAAAACAATTTATACAATGAAAACATTATAGAGAAAAACAACTTTGATCAATGCAATGATAGACCATAAATCCAAGAGAACAATGATTAATAAAACCTGCCATTTACCTCTGACAGAGATGTGAGAATTTAAAATGCAGAAAGAGACATGCATTTTTGGACACTGGTAGTATAGGAATTTCTTTTGCTGGATAATGTAGATATTGAGAATATTTTAAAAATTGCTCAAGTGGTATGTGGTGAAGGTTGTTGATAGTGGAGAGGACAGAATGAATTCTTAAAAATTTGCTACTTGAAAAGTTGAAAATAAATTTTAAAAAAGAAATGGGCTTTTTCCATTAAAAGTTTAGTGTAACTGTCTATATAGGAGAAACCAAATGTGCAAAAAAATACCTACTGTTCATACAGTGATATTTAGTAGAATGTACTCTAAAGGTGGACGGTGAACTGGAATCAGAATTGAACAAGAGGAAGAAAATTGACTCCGTTGCTTTTGGGATATATTATAAAGTATTTTTTATGACCTTGAGGTTCTCCCTGAAACAAAAGCTAATTTCTTTAATATCAGCATTTTCTGGTGATTCTTCATAATTGTAAACTCATGTCATCTCACAGGTCTTAAAGACTTAAAAGTTATAGGTCAAGGGGGTGGGCCTCACTGCCTCTCAGCTTGAAAGGAATACTAACAAGAATTTGTGCAATGACAACTCCTGATCCAGAATCACTAAAATAAATAAGGTATCATAGGGTAAGATTATACTAATCACTAAGGAATGAAATCAGGCAGTTTATCCTCATTGCCAGGAGAGCCAAGCAGCCCATGAGCTTGTTCTTGCCTAGACCATTTCCCCTACACGGGCTACACTCTCCTTCCTTCCTTGTCTAAAATCACTTGCCGGATTTTGCATGTTGAGCCAGTAAAGGGGAATGAGGACTGGTCAGAAAAGAGGGAAGAGATGTTGGAAAGAGCATTCCTGGTTTATAAATGATCAGAAAGGGAAAATTCAAGAGTAGAAAGTGATAACAGCATCAAATGAATTGAGTATTAAAGAAAGATGAAGACTGAGAAAAGACCATCAAATTTGGCAATTAAAGTATCATTGGTAATTCAGAAAAAAGCCTTTAAATTGAGGGATAAATGTGGAACTGAGATTGGAAAGTGTTGAGGAGGGAGAGAAGCAACAAATATGATTAATACTTTGTTCTAGGAATTTTGTTGAAAGGGAGAAAAAAATAGAGAACAATAGCTTGAGGGAATGATAGGATCTTTTGAAGATTTCTTAGGTATAAAAGACTTTGGCATGTTTCAATGAAGGAAATAACAAGGAGATAAAGAAAAGCTTAACTGAATAGAAGAGGATGAAGTCAAGGTACCTTAGTAGCATTGGCCTTGGCAAAGAGAAGTGCCATTTCATTATTAGAGACCACTGTCTTTCTTGAATCACCACTCATTTTGGATCCCTAAAATCATATGCTTTGTTGCAATCAAGGTAGGAAGTTTTCATTGTTTTAACTAAATAGATAGATCCTCCAAAAACAACTTCCCCAGAAATGTATTCTTGCTGCATTCTTCATTGTACCAGCTTGTTATCCAGCATCCCTCAGAGTAAGTATCTGTCACAGCTATGAAACTTGCTGCTTTTACCTTCCTTGTTTGTTTCTTTGGTTCAGACCTGTGAATCCACTGCTGTGAGAAACTCCTAAAAACTCTTTCCATTGATGTTTATCTGCAATTTAGTCTTGAAAGAGTTGCTAGAACACTGAGAGCCATGTTCACAAGACTTAATATGTGTCAGAGGCAGGACTTTAAGCTAGCTCTTCCTGACTGGAAAACTGGTCCTCTATCCACTATGCCACAGCACCTCTCACTTTTTTGTTAGCACTAATTGTATTTGTAAAAATTTTCCTACACTACATTTGTAACATTTAGTACCAAACACTTTTATCTTTTGCCAATTAGTTAGGAGAGGATCTGGATTCAAATTCTGCCTATATCTGTGCAACTTTGGGCAAATCACTTAACTTCTCTGGGCTTCAGTTCCCTCCTCTGTATAATGAAAAAATATACTAGATCCCCTCTAGTGGCCCTTCCAATTCTCAATTATTTAGCCAAAGATGGGATCTGTTTTGTCTTCAGTTTGTCTCAGCTAGTCCTCAACTGAACAGGATTTAAATTATTTTAATATCCTGTCAGCCTGGTCAGACCACTAGGCTGCAGTGTTTACCTTTTAAAATTAATGAATTGCTAAATAATTTGCCTTGCCTGAAGTTTTGTTTTGCTTTGCTTTGTTGTATTTTAGTGCAGAGGCCTGCAAACTCTTTTCTTACCAGTCACCTACCTATTATATTGAAGAAATATTTAAATTCATCTTTATATCATCTTTGAATTTACTACCTTGTCTGTAGGAATCAGCAATCTAAAACACTTAGTGTTTGGGTAATAATGCCAATAAGTGGGAATCTGGCAGAGTGGATAGAGGCCAGCTAGTCATGGCGCCAGTTATGCCTGATTTCTAGTCCTGCCTGTGATTCATGTTTGTTTGTGACTATTGTCAAGTCACTTAACCACTCAGTGTTTCAAACAAATTAGTCTCTAATACTATAAGTTGAAGAATAGGTGCTGAACTACACTAATGGGAGTTCCCTATACTAATGAAATCACAGATTCAGCAAAAAAAAAAAAAAAGTGAAGAGAAAGACTATAAATTGACATTCGTCAATTTTTTGTTTTATTACAATCTGATAAATTAATTTATTGAAATAATTTTATTCCTTGAACTTGCAAAAAATCTTTTCTCAATTTTTTTTTTACTTATGAGAAATGCTTAGAGTTGTCTCATAAACATCTCTGACTTGCTTAACATTATGCTGCAATTGTTTCTAGAAAGCAGAATCCATTTTTCTTCATTTGGATTTATGTTTTTTTAAGTTTTGGTTACACATGTAATATATATACATATACATACATACATACATACATATCTATATAAATATAAAGTTGAAATATATGTGATCAGAAGTTTGGGATGAAGCCATAACCAATCATTTCTTTGATCAATCTCCCTTTTTGCTTTATGGTTCTTCCAAATAGTATTTTTTGAAAATTTCAGCTAAATTCCAGAATTCATGTCTAAAATGGAGACATTTCCATCTTAATGGAGAATTACTGGAGATACAAATAAGAATCAATTAATTTATGTCATACTTCTAGTTACCAATGTGGTTGCAAAAGGAGATGAAACCTCAGTCTTATTTCCATCCCCTCCTTCTCTTTGATGTCCTCCTTCATGTCATGGAAATAACACCAGCTTTTTTAATCTTGAATTTCTTTTTGACTACATTTAATGCTTAGATTATCTGAAAAATCAAATCACTTTTCCATTTTCTAGTTTAGTCTGTTCAGTATGCAATTTTTACATATTGAACATATGCAAACATACACATACTTACATATGATATATTGTTGATGTTGAATAAAAAATTGGATGAAAAAATAAGGGCCGATAACTAAAGATTTCAAAAAGAAAAAATTAATCCTAAGAAAACACATTTACCAAGTTTCTTGCTATTAGTGAAAATAAAATGTTTCTTTTGCCAAAATAGCTGAAAATGATAATACTATGAAAAAACTCCTTTTGTATATTTTTAATAGTTAGCCTTCTAACAACTGTACTTTTAACTCTGAACATTACTGTCTTCCTAGCAACTTTATCTGATGAAGAGTGGAAGCCGCCTCTTCCTGCTTACAATTTTCTTAGCAGAATGGATGCCGCAGCTCCCTACACAGAAATTGCCCAGTTTCCTACACAGAACATGTTTAGATGTACAAAAACTGATCTACAGGAGCATGACAAAGGACTTTGAAAATAAATCTACAATCAGAATGGAAGCTACCTAAACAATGAAAATGAAACACTGGAAAAAGAACTCCATTTAAAAGAGAAGGAAAGATGTTTAAACATAATGATAATGACTTGTGATTTTCAAAATTTAGTTAACTGCAGAATTTGGGGAAATATGTCAGAGGCTTTTTTTACAGATGGATATATGATTTATTTTTACAGAAATAGATTATTTCAAAGGCAAGTCTTTATATGTTCCACACACAACATAGCACAGAACTGAAACATGATTAAAAACATTTGAAACAACAAAGGCGTACAACACTTTAAAGAATGTTTTGTTGTAGAACATACAGAAGCAAAAGCAAACATAGTATTTCAAGGTAAAGCTTTCCTAGAACACTTTTTATCTTTTGATACATGTCAGATGTCAAGTTCTAATGGTCTTCCTCAGAAATTCTGTTCAATATCAATCATAAATTTAAAAAAAGCTGAACTGAACTTTATGGTAGGCAAGAAAATGATTTTATTTAAAAAATCAAAAATCTAAAATTAATAAACCATATATGAAGGAATCCACAGGTCCACAAAAGCAGCAACAATTTTAAAAAATAGATAAAAAATTAATAAAATGCCTACAATACCAAAATGCATATATATTTGTTCTTGAATTATGTTCTCATTTCCGGACAAATATAATTCTCCTTGGAAAGAGAGGCAATGAAAATGAATGCCAAGTACTTTTCTAACAGAAAAGACTCAACAGACTCCTCCTTTTTAGAGCACAAGTATACTGTCAGAATTTAACGTTGGGAGAAATGATCTGCTTTAGCAGGGTATTTTCTTTTTTTTAAGCTTGTAAACATTAGAGATACTGGAATGGCAGTCTGTTTCCAAGTACCTTTAAGAAATCTTCTGGTTCACTTACTTCTGAAGCTACCAAGACTTAGCAGAAGTAAATTCTTGAGTATAAAGTCTTTTATCACCCCAACTATTTCACAAGTGGTACAGAACATGTGATTTCTCTATTATTTGTGGTAATTATACATCCTGGAAATTACTGGAGAAGGGACCTCTTCTGCTCCTCTGAGAATCCACATCATTTCAGTGTCAGTAAAATAATGGAAAATTGGACCACATGTTTCATGCTGCGTAGGGTTTCTGCCCACTCCATGGATCCAATCTGTGGTATCACAGTGAGAAGTAACTGGTATCCTTATTCAAATTTTCTTTCAGAGTTTAATGATGTTATCAACTGAAACCGCCTCCTCATGCTCTTTCCAGTCGTCCTAATCTGTCGCCATAGCAATGGTTGCATAGCAAATTCTGGCTTCTTTGGCAAGCACCACCTCTGGAACTGTGGTCATGTTGATCAGATCTCCTCCCCAAACACGGATCATCAGGCTTTCTGCCCAAGAACTAAAACGGGGTCCCTCCACTGTTACCATCATTCTCTTTGAGTGGCACTTGAGTCCAAGCTTCTTAGCAGTCTCTATGAGAACCTCTCTGGTTTTAGAGCAAAATGGCTCAGCCATTGGAATGTAACAGACTCCTCCAGAGCAGGCATGGCTTCCATCATAGAAGGTTTGAGGTCTTTTGGTTGTCCTGTCAATAAACTGGTCAGTTATGACTATGTCTCCAGGTTGAATTTCTTCCCTTAAAGAACCACAAGCAGTAGTCACTATAATGTGAATGCAGCATTCCTCCTTTAAGGCCCAAATGTTTGCTTGGAAGTTGATATTTGAAGGCATGATGGTGTGCTGCCTTCCATGTCTTGCAAGCAGGACACAGTCAACATTTTTTATCTTCCCCAAAATCAACGCATCTGATGGCTTTCCATATGGTGTGTCGACATATTTTTCAGTTCTTCCTTCTAAAATTTCAGGATCATCCAGACCAGTTCCACCAATAATCCCAATCTTCACAGGTGGGGTGGTGGTTGCAGAGGCCATGTTTGCAGGAGAGCTCGACAGGAAGGAGTAGGGCAGGCATGAAACATGCAGACAGATTGCAGACTGCAGGCCCGGTTCTGATGCTGCCAGTGGCTAAGCTGTCAGAGGCTTTTTGATTGGCTAGTCTGGTATTTGTGTTTAGTGTATGTATGTAGTTGCCAATGTAAAAGTGAAGATGAGGTTGCTAATAAAATCAAGAGAATGCTTGAAGTCCCAATTGTTAAAGACAGGAATGTTGAGACTGTAATTATAACTTCAAATAATGCAAATTTTAACTTGACACTTAATGGGATTAATTATTTGTACTAATTGAGGTCTAGCAGGTTTTGAGTACGGGTAGCTAGATGGTGCAGTGGATAGTGTTGGGCCTAGAGTCAGAAAGACTCATCTTCATGGAGTTCAAATCAGACCTCAGGACACTCACTAACTGTATGACCCTGGGCAAATCACTTAACCTTGCTTGTCTCAGTTCTTCATCTGTAAAATTATCTGGAGAAGGAAATGACAAACCACTCTATTATCTTTGCCAAGAAAACTCCAAATGGGGCATTGCACACAGCTTTCATTTTCATGAAAAAGTGGAAGTCTTTCAATTTAAAGAATTTGAAATCTGTTTGCTGCTAGGAACTTTTATCTCTTATCTGGAAGGGTCAAAACATAGTTTCTTCAAAATATGCTTTTCTGTAAAATTACTCTGATAAAATGCAACAATAAAAATAACTACCACTCTTCAGTTGTCTGTAAGGTGCTTTGTTCTTCTTTGGAAGCTAAGGCTACGTTGGGGTGAATCCTCACTTCAGCCGGCGACTAGCACCACTACAAACAAGCTTCTCCTCCGTCTCTGAGCTCACCTGCATCTACTCTGCCCTCATCCTTCAGGACAATGAGGTTACAGTCATGGAGGATAAAATCCATGCCCTCATTAAAGCAGCAGGTGTAAATGTTGAACCATTCTGGCCTGGATTATTTGCCAAGGCCCTGTCCAATGTAAACATTGCAAGTCTCATCTGCAATGTAGGAGCTGGGGGACCTGCCCCAGCAGCTCGTGGTGCTGCCCCTGCTGAGGAGAAGAAGAAAGAGGAAGCAAAAAAAGAAGAATCCGAGGAGTCCGACGATGACATGGGCTTTGGTCTGTTTGACTAAATATTTTTTGTAACATTAAATAAAAAGCTCACCTCAACTAAAAAAAAAAACTACCAAAAAAAGAATTAGGTACTTTTGTAAATGAAATGATTTAGCATAAATGTGTACAGTGTTTTAAATATTAGAACTGTTTTTTACATTTTTTTATAAATTATTTGTTTTCTTGTTTACATCATTCATTTCCATGAGATTTTTGAGTTACAAATTTTCTCCCTGTCTTTCCTCAACCCCAAACCAGTGATCCCACTGTAAAGCCCCTCCCCTGATCTGCTCTTTTGAGTCATCCTCCAACACCCCTCTAACTTTCTATTAGGGCAGGGAGGGTCTCCCCAGTCCCTGTATATCTTAATTCCTAGTTGCATGTATTGCAGAACTTTAAATTCTAGATTCTTTCGGTTCCTCCCTTGTCACCCACCCCCACTGGAAGGACAAGCAATTCAATACAGGCAGTGCATGTGTAATTACACAGGACATCTTCACAGTGGACATATTGTGACAGACTGATCATATGTCCCTCCTTCCTATCCTGCCCCCCCTTGTTCTGTTCTTTACCCTGTCCCTGTCCCTTTACTGAAGTGTATGCTTCCAGCACTCCCCCCGCCCAGACCCTGTCCTTCCCTACGCCATCCTGCCTCTCATCCCCATGACCCCTACTCTCCTGTGTGGCATGATACCCGGTTTAGAGTTTATGTCATTTCTTCCCTAAGCCAAAATCAATGAGAGTAAATGAAAGTAAAGTTGTAACAGTTATCCCTTGCCTCTTCTATATGGGACGATTAACCCCATAACTCCTCTCATTCTAGTCCTCTCCCACCTCAGAATTTCGCCTTTTAAAGTATCATCCCTTCATATTCAGTTGATCCTATACCCTCAATGTACACATATAAACACGTGCTTAGATATGTATTCATATGCATATATAGCCTCCTATATAGACATATGTGTAAGTATACATATATATATATATATATATATATGATATACATTTGTATTCCCTTCACCTATCCTCATGCTAAGAAAAGTTTCATAAGTTACTATTATCATTTTTCCATATTG
>JAQQSW010021813.1:0-10587 GCA_028646575.1 Pseudocheirus occidentalis
GTCCAGAAAAAAAGAAGAAAAAGAAAAAGAAGAAAGAGACTGTAGATCAATGACATGGAACAGCTTAAAGGTTTTGACAACTTGAATAGATTTTCCTTTCAATTCAGCTTGGCACATGCCAGAGATGGTCTCTGAAATATTAGGACAAGTGGACAAAACAATGAGTTGTCTTCTATGACTCTCAGTCTTGAACCGGACAATTAATTTTTGACATTTTCTTTCATTTTAAAAAACAAAAACCCTTCTGATTCCTAGAGTCTTTGATATACAAGTAAAGATATTTTCTTTGTATCATGAAAAAAAAAAAGAGAATCATTGCTGACAAGAAATGCCAGACCCAGATATACTATGGAGAGTGGTGGGCATGAGAAGGAACCAGCACAGGATGGGTGAGTACAGAAGCAGTGGGGTAAGGTACCCCTTGCTGTAAGCACTTCAGTCCAAATGGCAAAGCTAAAGATCTGAGGCCAGAGGCACCATCCCCTATCCTCCCGGACTAGAGATGACAAAATGCAGAGGCAAAGGAGGAAGAATCCAAGCATACAAAGTTATTATAAGAATAGAAAAGATTAGGGTTCATCTTCAGAGGAGGATATTGAATCAAATAAACTCTCTTCTACCACAAAGAGCAACCACAAATGGTCACTTTTCCAAAAAGAATTTCTAGAAATTTGATAGACTTTAAAAATCAAATGACATCGAGGGAACTAAGGAAATAATAACAATTTAATAAAAAAAAAAGATTTGTGAGAAGAAAGAAAAGGACATCCAGATTCCTAAGGAAGAAAATGTCAACTTGAAAATTAGAATTGGGCAAGGGGAAGCCAGTAAAACTATAAGAGATCAAGGAATAATAAAACAAAGAATGAAAGATTAGAAGAAAAAGTGAATCATCTTAAAAGAAAAACAATTGATTTGCAGAACAGATCAGGAAAACATAAGAACTGTACTACCTGAAAGATATAATACAAGATATATATATATATAGATATATAGATATATAGATATATAGATATATAGATATAATTTTTTAAATTGTCCTGAAGCATGGGGAGGGGCAGAAGGAGAATAGAAACAGAATATCCATTATTCACCACTTGAAAGAGATCCTATAAGGAAAACTCACATATATTATCCTTTAGCTGGGGGTTTAGGAATTTGACTATAATATTCATATGTATGTGTATATTATATATATGTAATATATATAATATATGTATATATATGTATGAGAACAAAACACATGTAGTATATATGTATGTTTATATATACATATAGATACACACATATATATAGGTGGCACACTGAGAATCACACAAGGTCTAGCAGTGGAGACACTAAAGGACCACAGGTCTTGGAATACTACACATCAAAGAGTGAGAGAACTGGGGTTGCAGGCACAAATATGAAAGCCAAAAATGTTAGGTATAATCCTGAATGGAAAGAAGTACATTTGGTCAACTGTCAGACTTTCAAGTCTTTGTTTAAAAAAAAAACTGAACCTAATGGGTACTTATTACAAGGGATTCAATAAGGACAGACCATTTACCACCTTTCACATCAAATGTAAAATGCATGTCAAAGATTTTCATTAGTAATTGGGTAGTTCATAAAAAGATTGGGATATACCTGGCTGTGATATGCCTTTAAAAAGCAAAACTATTTAGGAACAGTTAAAAAGAGTAATTATTTTGTATAAATGAGATGAAAAAAGAATAATCAAAACAGAGGAATTAGATGGTGGAGGAGGGCTGGTAGTTCTGGTAACCTCCTTTCATCAGGAATGCGTTTAAGAGAGAACAATACACATATATAAAGAAGCATATAAAAGGATTCTAAATTCATAAGAACTAAAATGGTAAGGGGATAGAGACAGGGGAGAGGATAGGGAGAGATCTCTACAAGGGAAGGTGAGGGAACAGGTTAAAGGGGGGGTACAGAAGGATGTTTAGATTTATGGTAATGGGGGGGATAGAGGAGGAATTCTTGGAGGGGGGAAGGTTAAGTAATAGGAAGGTAAGGTACCAGGTGGAAGTAAAGTAGAGGAGGCAGAAGGAAGAGGAAATAAGAGATTTGCACAAACGAAAAAGCAAAAATCAGGAGTAGAACTTGTTAGGGAAAGTATGTCTATGTACATATGTATGTATGTATGTATGTAAGTATATATGTGTATATGTCTGTATACAAATATATCCATACCTAATTGTGGTCTTGGGGGGGAGGAAGGGTTAAAAATAACAAAGTAAAACATGCACAGCAGAGAAAAAAGGAAAACTTAAAGAAGCAAAGGTGGACAGCTCTAAACACAACATCTAATATTTTTCATATACCCTTTCTTGTAATGAAAATTTACTGCTCTATATTTTTAATCCTCTTATATTCTGCTGTCTGCATGACATGCCTTGTTTTTTCTTCTCTTTCTTTGTATTTATGTTTCAGTATTTAAGTTTATGATGAGTTTCTTCATTCTTTATTCTGTATTTGAGTCTACAATTTTAAAAAAATTTCAGGCAATGTATTCATTCTGGATATTGTAAGAGAAGCACACATTCTCTCCCAATTTAACATAAACTCCTTGAGAGCAAAGACTTTAATTTTTCTTATCAAATTGCCACTGTCTAGCACAATGTTTGGCAAAAAAATAGATATTTATTAAATATGTGTTTATCAACCTATACAGAGATGTCTTTTAGTAATAGAATGAAACAAATAAACAAATTGGCTTTTTTTGCTGTAAATTCAAGATAGAGCTCTTCAAAACTCTCAAGGGAAGCAAAATTCTAAGTACTGGATGGCAATAGGAAAGAAGGAAAACAAAAGTTCTTTCTCTCCATCTATGTCTTTCTCTGTGTGTGTATGTCTGTGTGTCTGTGTGTATGTCTCACATTCTTCCTTCAACTTTTAATAGATATGCTGTGCCATTCAATTAATCAACACATATCTGTTAAGTCTTTATTCTGTCAAATCGAGTTAGAGAGACCACAGTTAAACAGAGCCTGACTCCAAAGAAGCTTGTTTGTATTATTTTTTTTTACTGGGGAGTCAATACATGCTTATATGAATATAAAATAAAGGCATAAGTAGGAGATAATTATGTGGGGAAAGCATTATATCTAATATTAGATTGTACAAAAACAAACACTCACAAGTATTTATTTAAATTGAATAAGGTTTGGGTTTTGCTTTGTTTTTTGGTAAATATTTTGAATATCAAAGAAACCAGAAATCTTGGGAGTGAAAGCAGGTAAGACACTTTTACTCCCTTTCGACAAGTACAGTCTCATTCAAAATTTTTCTGTTGGGAGTAAATATCTCCATAGACATAAATGGGGGTGGGAGAAGCTTAGTTCATAACAAGGTGATATATCGAGCAATGCTCAGTTTTCTGAGTTCATTCAGCCCACTCATCTTCTACATTTATTCAGTAGACAAACATAAATCTGTATCTAGGAGAAAAGGGGGTGGGAACAAGCATTTAATAAGTACCTACTGCATTTAAAGCAGTGATGGAAATGTACTATAATTATCATCTTATCTGATCTTCACAATATCTCTATGACATTGCTGCCATTATGATCC
Organism: Pseudocheirus occidentalis; assembly: GCA_028646575.1. Taxonomy (NCBI): domain Eukaryota; kingdom Metazoa; phylum Chordata; class Mammalia; order Diprotodontia; family Pseudocheiridae; genus Pseudocheirus; species Pseudocheirus occidentalis. The sequence goes on from JAQQSW010021813.1 coordinate 3,580, forward strand.
CCACTTCACAGTTGAGACAACTAAGGCAGACAGGTTAAGTGGCTAGCCTAGTTCACACTGCTAAGAAATGCTTGAGGCTAATTTCAACTTTGACCTTCCTGATTCTAGGTCAAGCACTTTATCTGCCATTGAACCTAGAACAGAGCAATAGGATTTCAGAACCAGAAAAGACCTCAGATGCTATCAGGTTCAATTTGTACATCAAAATTAACTCCCACTAAGAAATACCCTGGAAGTGACCACTAACATTTCTACTTGAAGACCTTCAATGAAATGGGAACCCACTTTGTCCAGAGGGAGCCCACTCTTCATATGGACTATTTCAGTTCTTAAGTTTTTCCCAATATTAAACCCTAGTTTGACTCCTTGGAACATTTTGCCATTGGTACTCAAGTTCTATATTAATGTGGCCTAATTTGTAAGAAAATAAGAGAATCCCAACCTTTAGATACTGAAGAATTAAAAGCCCCAGATCTTGTTTGTTTAAATGGGCATCTATTTGTATTTTGGAATAGCTATTTGTATGAAATATTTCAATAAAATATGTTAATGTCAGTTGTAGCCTTTTTTTTTTTTTAGAAAAGTACATTTTGTCATGCTTTTCCCACCACCTATGAATTGGCTAATTTAATTCAGTGGTCCTTCTGAGTACTTATTTCTATTTCTCTTTTAATACTCATGATACTTACAATAACTTACACAGTGTGCTGTGAACCATTGGAGACTCAGATTCCTCAGAATCTGCTTTTTTTTTCTAATTTTTCTTCTCTCAGCTTCTACATTTTGTCTTCCTCCCCTCATCTAATGTGAATCCTTAGGTAATGAATGCTTTAAGCTCCATTCTTTGCCTTTTACATTTTTTTAAAAGAGCCATTTTAAAAACATCACTGGTTGATCCCATTAATTAATGCTTCTCACTTCTCTTCATGCTTAGATAAAGACTGCCTTATAGAAGTAAATAAATCATATTATTGACTGGCAGAGTTTTGCCTAAAATATCAATAGCCAATAAAATTAGACTGACTTGGTCTGTGTTTTCATTTTCCCAATATATATTTCTGTGAAGATTTTTTTTATTAACTTGTTTGTTCACTTTTAGGTTACAAGATTCTGTTCCATAGTCACTTCAGTTATAGATTTTTCTCTCCTTCCTCCCCATCCTCCACCCGACCCCCCTCTGTGAAGATATTAAAGTGAACTTGATCCTTCCCCCCACCTTTTTGAAACAGAGGTGGAGGGTTTTAGTTTGGAGCAGTGATCTTCAGTAAGTAAAATTCCTTTCTCAATGAAAGTCAGCACCTCTTTTGCAACTTATTCTGATCTTAAGCACTTTCCTGGGTCACAGTTTGAGAGATTGGTTCCAAGGTCATGCAGAATTATACAACAGAGACAAAACTTCAATTCAGGTATTTCTGGCTTGCCTATTCACTTTTTCCCATGGTATGCTGCCTCTCATTATTATTATTAATATTATTATTGCTTATACAGTTCATAGTGCTAAATATCTCCAAAGTATATTATCTCAACTCAATTAAAAATAAGTTCAATTTTCAAGAATATGAATTGCATGTTTAACATTTGTGTTCATTTTTTGTAGATGTTACATAAATCAATAACTAATTAGAACTAATATTCTAACATAAATTTATTTTATTTAAAGTTGAAAAATTAAAAAGTGATACCTATAGTAAAGTACAGTAGTCATAATTCATAAATCTGCAATCTTTTTTTTCTTTGTCTCTGCTTGGAACATTATATTGTTTTATTTACAGCTTATTTCATTTCATTTCAAGTTCTGGGTACCATAAGTTTGAAAGATTGATAAACTAGAAATCTGAAGAGGCAATCTTATTGAAGGTCATTAAATCTATAACTTATAATGGTGACAATGATAATTATGAGAACAGATTTCATACAGTTTTTAAAGATTTTTTAAATACTTTTATTTACATTATCTCAGTTGGTCATATAAGAATGAAGGAACTAAGGATATTTAACTTGGGTTAGAGAAGGCTAAAGAGGGCTTAATAGATGATAGATATATACAATTATTTTTAAAAGGCCATTATTAAGAACAATATCTGTTGAGAACATTGGGTCCAACAGGGCAGAACTAGGAATGAAGAAGTAATGATATGATAAATTTTGACTTGATATTAAAAGCTTAACAATCACAGCTATCCCAGAGTAAAAAAGATTGCTTCATGAAGTATTTGTTTCTCCCTCTTTAGAGATTTTCCTACAATGACTGATATGTTGCAGTGGGGATACTTTTTCAGGTTCACATCATATATACCAGATAGCTTCTGAGGTCACTTTTTGGAACTCTTCTAACTAAAAAACTTAAGTAGTTATGTAAACACATACTGACAGTCTAGGAAAGAATCACGTGAAGAGGAGAAAATGATCACAGTTGATGAATTTTTTAGATCTCTTAATCAAGTGACTAAATTATAAACCAAAGGATTTTCTCTTAACTTTATGATTCTGAGGCTCTACCATACATTATATTTTGGTTGGCTTGTATATACTCTCTAGTTATCTTCAAAAAAGTCTTGCTTCAATGAATACTCAAGGAATTGAAGGGACACCTAAGCTGTCAAAACTGATGTCAATAGGACATAACCTCTGATCCATAGTATTGATTTGTAGAGTCTTTGAGCATGGAGTAACACTATTCTAGGCAAGTAGGTGGCACACAGTGGATAGAAAGCTGGAACTGAAGTCAGACAGACCCTTCTGAATTGAAGTCTGGCCTCAGACACTTAATAGTTGAGTGGTACTAGCTAGGCAAGTCACTTAAGACTGTTTGCCTCATTTTTATGTTCTCTGAAATGACTTGGAGAAGGAAATGGCAAACTGTTTCAATATCTTTGCCAGGACAACCTCAAATGAAGTCATGAAGAGTCACACATGATTGACATAACTGAACAACAAAATGACTAGACCCTGTCATTTGATAATCAGTTTAACTGTAGAGGGGCATATTATCAAAAGACTAAATACAAAGTTGTGAAGTTGTGGGTCACACCAAGGACTGAAGGGAATAGCCACATTGAAGAAATCACTTTTGTTTCAAAGCATGAAATTCTACTCTTGCAAATATATTATTTTCTGAATGATTCTCCCCTATTAATCCTGGTTAATAAGTGGACTATACATAGAAAGTCATAAAAAAGGCCAGAAAAAAATTCAGTAGATGTATCTGATGTAGGTGTCAGGATCAAAAAGGAATGTCAAATTTAGTATTACCCTGAATATAATCTTTGCAAACATTTTGAGAAATCCTTATAGGAATACAAAGTAAATGCCTTTAGTAGAAGTACTGGCTAACTTAAAAAAATATTTCTATGCCTTGTACCTGGCATAACAAGCATATATAATAAATATTTATTGATCATTTGGTTGATTGATGCTATTGGTGTAAGGAATACTTCCTTCTCCCCTTGCCTTCCAATGTAAATGTCCAATTATTTTGCCTTTTAACCTCAGAGATATGACTGAAAGCACCGAATTCTTAATTGCCTTGCCTGCTATTACTCCTTCAGTATGTTAATCTGAACCAAGTCAATAAAAAAATCCTTAGACTATAGCACTGAAGATTAAGTTCAAAGTTCACATTGGGCCTTTAAAGACAACTCTTTGTAGCCAATCATCAAATACGCTAAAATTGGCTTAACCATGACATCATATATTTCTTATCTTATCCACAAATTTAGTATAAACATTTTGTTAAACAATTTGCTGAAAAATAGCTATAGCATTTCCCTAATTTACTGTCCTTACCTCTGAAGTAGCTGTAATTTTGTTAATATGGCAAAGTCTTAGATTGGTATCTTCCTATACCAATGTAGTTTAGCAATCTATGACTAAGAAACTATCTCCAACACATGGAGATTAAAGGTTAACACTAATCAGAGTCAAAGGTTTTAATTGAACCAAGGTCTTTTTGACTCTGAATTCAATAATTTCTTGTACTGGGACATGTTACTTCTTAACAGTATGTCAAAAAATGAAATAAGATTAGTCTTTCATGGCTTGGATTTTTTTAAATGAAGTTATACATGCTGACAGTTAGTAATCATTGCTTCCTTTAATAATACATTCAAGATACTATGCCATAAGAAACAATAAATGGCTTAGATTTAGAGTAACAAGGTAAGACTTTGAACTCATGCAGAGTAAAATGGGCAAAGCATAATTTTTAACAATAACAGTATAAAAACAAACGTCTTTGAAAGATTAAGAAATTTGATTAATGCAATAAACAGACATGATTTGGGGGTGGAGGGGCAGGCTCGATAAAATGTACAGAATCATTTCTTTATATTTCTTTTTTCTTCTTTCTAATCCTTCTGTACCTCTCCTATTCTCTTTGATTTTTAAAAAATCGTCAACAATGGCTCAGAAATCATATCTGTAATTTCTTTAGAAGGTTAGCAAGAAACTCTCATAATATTTCTTTAAAATTTTCTTTGATTTCATTATTAGTGCTTTTTGTTCTATCCTTTTCAGTCCAAAGACCATTCTCCTTGCCAGAGAAAAGAGAAGCATGATAAGAGTCAAGCATTTCTGCCATCTCTTTGTTGTCAGTTATAATCACCATATCCATCCTGTCTAGTAGTTATCTCTTTGACTTTTTAAACCCAATAAATGGAAAAATTATGGTTTTTTTATCCTTAACTTTTCCTGACTACACTTTTTTGGAGGTGAAGTGTATCTTCTATTGTTTTCCCACAACACCATTTTTAATTATCTCCTAATGTTACATGAAAAAGACAAATTATCTGGTAAATTAATTTTCTCAGAAAATTTGTCTCTTTTCTTCTTATTATGGAATAATTATTTTTATTTGTCCAGTCTTTAGGTTCTTCACCTGTAAAATGATAGAATTGTATCAGACAACCAAAATTGTCTTTGCCAGAATGCCTTTTTGGATATTTATTGAGAAGCCTTTTGATCATGTACTTCCTGGGCCAAATCCACAAGATGTTGGTGAAATTGGTATTGTGTTCCATTAAAATGACATCTTACTATAGCTTGAGGTCTTCGTAAATCTTTTATTTTTTTTTTACTTTCTTGGTAATTTGGAAAAGTTTGTAATGATGTAAAGGTAGAATATTATAACTTTGATATTGTGAGAAACTTTCAAGTGAAAACTGAACCCTGCAAAAGACTGGCTCTGAAAGGGTTAGTGCAACTAGATCTAACAAGGAGATGAGCATCCTTTCACTAAGTCTCAGATAAATTTCAATTTGGAATGCTTGTGAATAGCAGAAACATCATATTTTCTATTCCGCAGATCCAAAAGGATTCAATTTGCTGGCAAACTTTTTTTCCAAAACTTCCTATTATATCAAGCTTTGTGGGTTAGAATCTGGAGTGAATTTCAAGTATTAAAAAAAGGCAGCAGATAACACATCTTGATGTTAGGATTTAATACTGTAGTTATGTGGTAAAACACATGTGTATACACACAAATATTATGTGTATATATAAATATCCTGCAGTAATTTTTATGTATTTGTTTATTAATTTCATATATATGTATATGTATATATATACATATATGAAGAAAGAAATAGACAGACAGACAGACAGAAAAAGAGACAGAGAGAAAGAGACAGAGAGATAGACAGAGACAAAGAGACAGTGATGGAGATAGACAGAAAGAGACAGAGAGACAGAAAGCCCAGAGTAATTTCCCTTTATGATTGAGCACTGGCTCAGGAAACATATTCTAATGGGAGACATATCATATATTCATATTAGTACTTTCAAAGCATAGAAAAGGTAAATGTATACTCTGAGTGTGAGGGCAGGGTAGGGAGAGGTGGGACTGGTATTATTATATAATAAGGTAACTTGTAGAATTAGGAAATGGTGGTTGTACAAGTGGTCACCCAAACTGAATTTTGCTGGGAGTTTTCTTTTAGGGATTTTTGTCAAAATACAATTGGAGGGGGCAGAGCCAAGATGGCAGAGTAGAAGCAGTGAAGTTTTGCAGCTCCCACACAGCCACCCGAAATACCCATAAAATACGACTCTAAACAAATTTTAGGGCTCCAAAACTCACAAAAATACAGAAAATGCATCTCTTGATGAAGGCAGCTTGGCAGGTGGGGCTCATCATGGCAGGCTGGGAGCCGAGGCCAGCCCAGCCAAAAGTGTGGCCTGGTCCCAGGGCAGTCAGGAGGAGCCACAGCTGGAGTCTACAGGAGAGCAGATACGGGGCACGTGGGGCAGTTTCCACATTTATCAATGAGAATTAAGGAGAAATAAGGCTAAGAGAAAGGTCAGGGGAATTCAAGCTAAATTTTTGGGAAAAAAGCAGTCCAGACAAACTGCCCACAGGGCAAGAAAGTGGGGGGAAGCAACAGGAAGCGACAGGAATGACAGCAAGCAGCAACTGCCTCCAATGGGCTGCTTCAGAGCTCCTGTCCTGCAGATTGCAGGCGGGCAAAAACAATTGATCAGGGCCAAGGGCTTTTGTGTTGAGCAGCCTGGATCTGGATCGTAGTCTTGGGTGGTGGTCCTGGGGTGAGCTTTCAGCAAGCCAAAGCTGGTGGGGGCTGCAGCATCCACCTAATAGCTCTGGCAGCTGTGAAAACCCCAGCAATTTGGGACAGAGCTGTATCCTGTGGAAGCAGAGTTCCATAGAGCTAAAAAAGCAAGCAATTCATTGACTGGTCAACATGAGGAAAAGGAAGTAAAGTAAGAACAGCAATAAAATGCTAGAATCCTTCTTTGGGGACAAAAAAGATCAAAGCATGGAACGGGAGGGAGACAACACAGTCAGAACTTCCACACCAAATGCTTCCAAGAAAAAGGAAGACTATCTTCAAGCCATAGATCAAATAAAAAAGGACTTTAAAAAACAAATAAGAGAAGTGAAGGAAAAATTGGGAAGAGAAATGGGAATGATGCAAGAAAATCAAGAAAAGAGAGTCAACAACCTGACTGAAGAAAACAACTCCTTAAAAACATGAACTCAAATGGAAAAAGAGG